>VYZQ01067970.1:145389-167411 GCA_013400655.1 Mystacornis crossleyi | reverse complement strand
AAAAAAAAAAAATTACTGGTATCTCTCTCCCTCTTTGGCTTCTGTGAAGGGAAAAAACAGACTGTCATGGCAGTGAGACACCTTGGTCTTGCTACCTGAACAGGGTCTGTAGAAGGTTTGCACCCAGTGTTTTCTCCTTCCTCAACTGCTCAGTCCAGATGACAAAAACTCAAGATTATCAGTTCCTCACACTGTGGATCCGAGGTGCTAGAAGTAAGAGTCTGTAAACAGAACCGAACATTTTCCTGTTAAAAAAACCCCAAAAAACATTAACTTCTGTTTTGCCTGCCTAGGCCAGTAAAATTTGTTTTCAGGTTTACCTTGTCATGCTCAGGCATTCTGTAAGCTAAGGCCGATTTGTTGTTCTTCATGGGTGGCTTTCTGCACCTCTGTTCACACAGCCCCAGTGACTGCGTGCCTGGCCTGTTACAGGTCTCTTGTCTCCTGTGAGATGAGGAGCTGCAAAGCCACTGCAATCACAGAGGGGCAAAGTAAAATCGAAATCTGCTCACGTGAAATACCTGCAGTGTTGGGGGGAGCACGTGCTTGGGGTGAGGGGAAAGAGAAGCAGCCGGAGCAAGGGAAAGCTGGTGTTTAAAAATCAGACTTCTGAGCTGTGCATAGCTCCTGGCCTTCAGGGAAGGATGTCATTCAGGGGGTGTCCTTTGGGGAACAGGGATCCAAACGAGCAGTGCCTGAGGCCTCCCCTGCTCTGGGCACTGTGCAGGCTCACCTGGGCATGAGGCCAGGGAGCTCACGACCTAAATTGAGCTTTCCCAAACGATTCTCTGCTTTAACAAGCTGCATTTCTTCTGCCCTCCTTTCTAAAGGAGATGGAAACTAAAGGAGTGTAACGGAGTGCAAAGGAACCACTGAAGCTGACTCCTCTAGTTTGTTACACAGCCTCCATTGCACTAACAGAGTGTTTTACAGCTTTAGGTGCTCAGGTAATACCTGTCAACTCAGTACTGTTCTCCTTTCACTGATGAAAAAGAGAAATTAAGCTGCTGGCCCCAGTTCAGAGAGGAGATCTGTGCTTTTCAGTGGTTTCCCACTTGAAAAGTACTTTCTGTGGCAGAGCTACTGCAGCACCTGTGGCATCCTGGACCTAAGGCAGCCTTTGTGGAAGCACCTTTGTGCATCTTTTCCTGTTAATGAAAGATGAGCTCGATCTTAGATGTGAATAAATCTTCTGTAAAGTAAAGGCATTAGAGCTAGCAAGAAGTGTTCCAAAATGCATTGTTTTGGGAACGTTTTAAATACAGATGTCACTTACTGCAGAAAATCGACTGCAGTGTAGAGCCATGCATTTCTGTGGACTGCGTACTTAAGTGTTCTAGAAACAAATGTACCACTGCCTGAAGTTATAAATGTTTAATGTATGCTTCTTTCATAACCCTAGTTATTTATGGAAAAAAGGTGTTGGGTTGTGGGGCTTTTTTGGGACACAGCTTGTGAAAATACAACTACTTCTTGTAAAATGAAACTTTATTCTAAAATGTATCCAAAATTGCAAGACACAAGCACCATTAAACAGATAAATAGACATATATTTATGTACAGAGAGCATCAAAACACAAAACAATTGTTAATATAATTCTTATACCATTTTAATGAGTATCCATCAATAAAACTTTACAATTTAAAGGAGACTTTTCAGTTGCAAAACAGTTGTAAAATCATATGTATAAATTATGTTTACTACAATTCCAATAACAGAGGCAAAGTAAAATACAAAAATAATAATCAATACTGCAAATTCAAATACAAACCCCAAAAGTAATGCTGCACAGGTACATATGTACACTGGATGAATTCATGCAGCCAGGCAGTGCAACAAATTAACTGCTGAGTTTAACTTATCACAAAATGGAACCACCATGTCAGCAAACAGAAGAAAATATACTTTTGTAATAAATCATAGTGCATTTTGAAGTTAGACTTTATAAAATGATTGTTGAGTGATATACTTCTAATATTCCCCATGTGATCTGAGATCCCCCCAACTCCTTTTTTCACAAAATAAAATACAAATGACAAAAGCTAAAAACCCCACTGTAGAACAGTCTGATGTACTGGTACCATCTTGAATGTATTTGTTTTAATTCTTGGTATCAGACTTGTTTGCAAGTGTCTGTGTCCACAGGGACACAGGTTTTCCTTGCTACCAGAAGTAAATCTTTCACGCTCCAATGCTATCTCCACAAACTGCATCTCACACGATGCTTAGACTGCACTGGTTTGAAGAGACACAGCTGAGCCTTGAAAAAAGAACCCTTAAATCCCTATGAAGCACAGAGAGAGTAAATGGAGGATAGAGAGACCTCATTATTCCTGAAGCTCCTATCCCTAATTGCTTTAATTACATAAACAGAGATTAACATAAGAGGCTTTTATGGCTTGGGTGAAATTTCTGCTAATTTGCTGGGCAAGTGCAAAGCCCATGTCCTTTGCCTTTCACAATGCAGAGGGCTAGACTCTTTTGGTTGGTGAAAGGAAGCCTCAGGTAACTACATAGAAAAAAACCTCTGCAGTGAAAATGTGGTAGAGAAATAAAAAATCAAAACAGAAGCTCTGGAAAACTGTGACTTCTTGTGTAACAAAAACATGGCTGTCACCTTTCAGGTCTGTGTTGGTTGGTATAGCATGAACACGTAGATAAAACTGGTTAAGTGTCAAAATTATATGAGATACAGTTACACAGTCTGACACTTTTTTTCTTAAAATTTAAGTGATAAGCACGCTCAGTGTTTTCACTAGGAAATTACTGCTAAAATGCTACATTTCGTTGCTGAAAAGACATTTATAGCAGCCTGTAAACTACTGAAGAGTTGCTCCCTGCATCCTTTGTGCTTCCAAAACCCCCCTTCAAGCCATCATTAACTTCTGAGTTAATGAGAGTTTTGAGCAAAAAAGGGATGCAGAAAACCACCTGTATTGGGTAAATAATGTAGCAATTTATACAGCAGCTCTTCAGATTTTCGAACATGCAAGCACATGTAGAGAGAAGCTAAGAGACAGCATGCACTGCAGTGTTATGTCATTGTGCTTATGTCTGCTGAGGGCACTATGGCATTTTCACTCAGAAAAACAGAAATGTTAGCCCCAGAAGACTGAAAGAGCCAATATTAATGAAGCCATCAGCAAAGAGGGAGGAAGTTCGTCTGCTCGTAGCGTATATATACTGAAGCTGAAGAGAATTACAAAGGCACAATACAAGCCTATATTTCTGGTAAATTATATATATTCATATATTTCTGCTCATACCACCTCAAGACAGTGAACGGTACAATAAAAACTGAGGGTACAAATGTTAATTGAAAGTGAAGCTCTACAAATAAAGGACTGTTGGAGAACACAGCTCATTGCTACATTTCTACTCTTCCCGGGTGGTGAGCTCACCCACCTTTCCTGCGCTGGCTGATAATGACATGGTGACCCAGTGAGAAGACTGGAACACTGTCAGATGACAGGCAGAATGGCTTTATGCGTCTGAAAAGCTGTCAGTGAGCAGCTGCCACAACAATCTATCCCACTGCTTTACCTTTGGCTCAGAATTCACAGAGAAACCAGGAACAGCAACTGGAAATTCACACCCATTTTCATGCAGAGCTGAGGCTGAGATAATCCATAAAGGTAGCATTTTGGTTAACTTCAGCACTCCAAAATATTGAACAGCAGAGCAGGAATTGTACCAGTTCATCATAAGAAACAAATCTCAATTTTTCTACTCATAGCTACACAAGATGTGTATCCTTTCCAATAGCAAATGACTCACAACTTAGGAAATAAAGTGAATGGATCAATACCGCTTCTGTTAAACTCATAAAAAGTGACACCCACTTTTGTGTGATGAAGTTACAGGGCAACTGTGGAGGTGACTGCTGTCCCAGCCCAGCTCTGAGAACGTGGACACCTGATGAAGGTGAAAGATGCGGCTACAACGTATGAGTTTTTACTCTTGAGCTTTCCTCAGCTCTCAACAAGAACTGGCACAACTGCTGTCAGAATTTTGTACCAGCAGGTCATGGAGGACAGTATCAAGGGGAACTAGAGGAGGAGCCTGCTGGAAGCAGCTCTGCTAACCCACAGTAACGCTGCCTGCAACATCTGCTCTATCTGACATGGGCTGTTCCCTCATCTCCAAACCACCACATCAAATCCCAACACATTTATTGCAAATTTCCCCTGAAAAACCTATTGTAAACTGCTGTTACTACATGTATTCTCACAATCCTCAGTCAGGACCTCCTAGATTTAGTCCTCAAAGTTCTCAAGAAAGGAATCTTTAGCCACATCTGGAAAGTATAAACATTAATACCTTAGTTACAAACTCACAGCTGAATTAAAAAGCTGCATATGCTGTTGCTGGTGTTGACTGATCTACGCAATGGTTTCTTCATGTGTTGCTTCCAGTGAAAATCAGTGCAGGTAAGGAGGAAGCCCACTTAACTAATAAAGGTGAGGATTCCTAGGCAGGGGTAATCCCTCTAGAAATGTTCCAACAAGTTGCAAGTTCAAGCTACACCTATTCATAAAAACTGAAGCAAAACCAAAGAAAATAGCACTACAGGGCAGCATCTCATGTTTGAGATTGAATTCCATAAGTCATCTGTAAGTCAATAGGATTCAGGTTCAAAGGAGCTGAATTATTCTTGCCCATTCCAAGCTCGAATAAACACACTTTTGTGTAGAGGTGTGAGAAGCCAATTGTAAACAGTCGGATTCATCCCACCCAATTCCGGCCGTTCATCAGGGTGAGGGCAACTGATGCCATAATGCAATCTTCCAGAGGCATCTCCACTTGTTTCCCTCCTCTGACTTACACACAAGACCCAGGCTGGTAAGTTTTAGCCAGCTGAAATTAGGGCAGGATGAATCAGGCCACAGCATGGAGCGGAAACAAGTCTGATATGGTGGCACAGTATCACCATGACAATCCGGTCTGTCACAGCCCTGCCTGAGGCTCCAAGCCGGACACGCTTTGGGTCAGTGACCCACACCATCCGTGCCTTTGCAGCTCACAGTCTGGCAAGGAGCTTGTCACAGGTTAAACAGCAAGGCTTGAGTTCATGATGATCCCCCAAAGCAAGACTGGGAGCCAGTTGGGATGGGAGCGCTGCTGGGCAGCTCTGGTCCACAGGGACTGCAGCCCGCCCAAAACATCCCAGCGGCTGCCCTGGAGAGTTACACACAAGGTCTGGAGGGGTTTGCAGCTGCAGTGGTTACTCATCCTAACAACACGCACACATGTCCACGTATTCATGGTGCTGTGGAGTTCTGCATTCCCACGCCTTGGCTACGGCGTGGACTGGCTCTCTGCAGGAGCTGTCGGTAATGAGGATGAAGCACACACTGAGGAGAAATACAGCGTTCTGAAACACACATTTGTGAGATCCCCAATAGTATCAATAGTAATGATTAAGGTCAGAGGCAGTATCAAGTTTTGCATGCACTTTCTACATTAATATCTATATAGACAAGTTTCATTCTTGCTGGTTTGCAAAATCACTGAGGTTTGCTTTACTTCCAGAGACTGGAACACTTAACATTAGTTTCATTTATGGTGTTGAAAGTCATCCTTTGTCTAAAATACACCTACAAATACTTGGGATTATGGGACTGGGATTGCCCTGTTGTTCTCTGTAAAGGGCTGAATTAACTGTAGAAATATTTTTTGATCCTAGAAATACAGGAAATTTATCTACAAATTGGACTGTAAGCATGAAGAACACTTATTGCAAGTTCTCAAAGTCTTACATGAAGGATGAAGGTGCAAAGTCATTAAGACTGTCTTGATTCTAAAGATTAGCCTAGTCATTTAATTAAACTATCAATAGAAACACAGAATTTAAAATAATCCAAGTAAGAATCCCCTTCAACTTTCCAAGCTTCTTCACTTTTCCCATCATTGCCTTTCAGACTAGACAGGACTTGAACTTCTGATGTCAGAAACCAGCAAAGAACACACAGACATTTTCAGGTCTTTGTTGTATATCATAAAATACTGTAAAAAAGAATCCAGAGTCCCAGAATTCAGGTTATTTTTCTCTCTCAGTAGAGACAGAGAGTTCAAATCTCCTTAAAACACCACCCTAGGTAAAGCCCGTGGTGGGTGGGGATGAGGACACAATCCCCAGGCAGCGCTGGGCAGCGCTGTGCCTGCTGTATTCCCTTAGAGATGGGCTTCTATCTTGGCACTGGTGCAGTTTTTGGGGAATAAAAGAGACACCAGGTCACACAGCTTTGTAAGGCAGCAGCCTGCCCAGGTGCTGTGCCTGGGGCACCCCTTTGCCAGGGGACACCTGCGCAAGCGTGACACCTCTCAGGTGAGCAGGCACAGTCACCTGGGATGCCACAAAACCTGCAGCTGCCTGCTCAAATCCAACCCCAAGCTCTCAGACAAGGATATGAACTGGGTTGAGTTCTCTCACGTTACACTGAATATTCCTGTAAATGGCTTATAGATCTGCTGTTTGAAATAAAGTCTGAAACCACTAAGCATGCTTAACAGAGCTTCAACTCTAAGTGGACATCAGAGGACAGAACAAGGACTGTTGCAGTATATAATACACATGGCTGTACAGTCAAATGCCACCTCTTGCTTCAAAATAAGAATTTACAGTAGCAAGCAGTGGTGACAAAATTTCTTACACAAAACCTACAGGAATTTACAGGATATGCATGGATCACCCAGGTTATACCATCAGCAGTAGACAACACAGAGTATCTTGTGCAGTGTGAACAAAGTTGGCAACAGTTTACCGAAGCTGTAAGTAATTCATATAAATACGCTAACCCACCAGCTACCAAATCTTCCTCCTCTTCCCACCACAACCAGAGGCGTGTATACCAATCCATAAAAAGTGGTTTGTTTTTGTGGTTTTAGCCAAACATGCACAAAATAGATGCACTCCAAGGGGACACTTGCAAAAAAAAAAAAAAAATCCCTCAAAACTGGTCTCCGAGCACACACAGCAATTGGATTCACACTTCTCAAACAGCCATGACAGAGCTGAAGTTTATTTTATGGATATATTTTCTCCTGGAAAAATAGTAATATAAAAATTCACTTGATTTTTAACTAATAGAAAACTCCAGCTTAACTCACACCACTCTTCCATGTCTCTAATTCCAGCCCTAATTCATTCCATCCCTACTTTAGAAACTTGTGTTCTCTTCCTTATCCACTAATGTAAATGCAAATCAAATCAAAACTACAACATAATCAGAAAAAATAAAAGAGACTAGAAAAATGAAAATGAAAATAGCTTATACCTGCTTTTGGATGTTATGTTTATTGACAACAATTTAGTAACACCACTGTGCTTGCCCACTAAACCACTGGATGTGCGCTCCATGCTTCTGTTACAGAGAGCTTTAGTAAATTTCTACCTCAATTAAATACATTCTGTGTTTAGGATTTTATTTTCCTCCAGTCTGCATGACAAGAACCAGCTTTTCCTTCAAGCTATATTCTATCATTGTTAGGAACCATCTTGTCTAATTTGAGAGTATGTGGGATGCTAACTTCCCTAATCTTGAGCAGTGAGAGCTGTCAGGATGCTGCAATGCCACTCCTTATCTGGTGTTATGCTCAATTTCTTTCTAATGAAATAAACTCTCTACAGCAGGGCTCTAGTTACAGATGTGAACAACTTCCTGCATGTTTGTTGGGCAAAATGCTCTTGTTTTTGTGCAAAGATCTGGCACAGTACATTTAACAGGGAAGTCCAAGTGAGAGAGGGTAAAACCTGAAGGTTAAAACAACAGAAATAAAGCCTAAAATATTCAGTTCATCCACTTGACAATTTGACTCCTCAAGGATCAGAGCAGTTGTTCCACAGCAATAATTTTTCCAATCAAAAGCAATTAATGATGAGTTCAGTATCTCTGTAACATGCCAAACTCCGAGGTCATACAGTCTATTTCTTAGTTCACCCAGGGTATTGAGAACACATCACCTTTCAAAACCCCCATATTTTGTGCTGTTTCCCTATGAAAACTGATGCTAAAACTGCCCGAATTTTCTCTTAGCAAAATTCAGCCTCTTGTTTCAGCATTGTAAAAATCTTAGAAGGATCCCCAGAACCTAACAGCAAGAAGAGTTGTGCAAGTTCTCAAGAGAACAGCGAGGTAGCGAACGAACACCTTGTTTCTGGGGGATAATTACCCAGTCCTGAGCCACCTGACCCTGGGAACAAACCTGCTCGACCACTCTGTCACTCTTCTGAGACCACAGAACCCTGAATCATCCACAAGACACACGGAAAACACTCAACAGGCAAATTAAACCTCTGTTTGTGAACTAGGCTTTGTACAAGGTCACACAAATCAGATGTCAAGCCGTGCACTTTTGGGGATATGGAAGGAGCTTTCAACATGAAGTCCAGCTGTACTATTTATAGCAACTGGGCAGCAAATCTCTTTTTGATCTGATTTCCCCCAAAACCATGTCTTTCAGCAAATATTTACAATGCTAATTTCAAATCAAGGAAAAAAGTGAGGTGATTTTCTTTTTCTCTCTCCATTTCTTTTGCACACAAAACTGAAATAGTGGCTAGAAAGTGACCATTTCAAATTATAACCGAAAACTGCATTTATTAAATTTGAAAACATGTACCCAAGAAAACCTTTATACATTTTTATGGCAAGTTTCCCCATTACATGAGAGGCTTTCTTACACATTTTAAGCTTAAATGAAGAACAGTGACCAAACAGAAATTTGGACTAAAACTGCAAAGCTGTTGGCTGTGTTGAGGGAAACTATGGCTGCACAATTGAAAACAAGATGGAAGAACAAATTCACAGAAATAGTTCATGTAATAGTGAACAAAGCTCTAATAAAGTAAGAAACAGAAGAAAGCCAAATCTGCTCCGCATGTCAGTACTATCGATATGTAAACATGCTCCTGCACTGGTAAAATCTGTAAAATCATGTCTGCTTAGGAAAGACCTAATTTGAGCTCTACACTGTCCACGTTCAAGCACGGGTTTAGATTATTACAGTCCTACTTTTTTACTTTCCTGAAGGATACTACTTGTGTTCTTAGATCTGTTTAAAATTAACTATGTGCAGGCTCAATTTCAAATCAAGGTGAAGCTGTTGGCAGGATCAGAATTTTCATGTGCTGAGCAGATGATCCATTTATTTTTTCTAGATTTGGGACTATAATTTGTTTCCAATATTTAGACACTATACAGGAGTGCAAAGCAGTATTTTAAATTCTATTTTCTCATTTTTCAGGTTGAAACATCGTTTTGGTAATTTCAACAGACCCTCTGTATTTTGCTCTGTGTACTCAGTTTTTACATCTGCCAAATAATGTCACACCACAGGTAAGGTATGTATTTGACCCAGACTAGGGTGAAACCCCACCCAAAAAAACCCAACCTTGTGTGAGTGGTTTCATCAAAGTTTCAGCAGAACTGGCACAAGTAGCAGTTTATAAGACTGAGAAGTAGAGAGAGCTGCATACAGTAGAATTGAAATGTAACTCATTTATCTCTGAATTTTTACAGTTGTTTTGGATCACTAATCATGAACTGGATCCTCAGTGTGAGACGTCAGTGTTGAAATAGCTTTTAGGGGTTTGTTTGAAAGATGCACTTTGTCAGGGTTCCCATCCTTAAGGCCCAAGCAAACCCAAATGTGTCTGGGACAGGACCCACAGTTATACCACCACTTAGAGTGAATTAAAGAAGAAGTAAATTTACCTGCACTTTTTACATCATTAAGGTATATTTTATGTTCCTGAAATGCAAATGTGCAGGGTCAAATACTGAAGAATCCAGTCCATACTTAGGCACAATAACAACAACAATGGATCAGAGCTGACTAGGAACAGGGGAAAACACTTAATAATTAACTGATACAGAAATAGAAATCTGTGAAACATGTATCAGCTGAAAAGTCCTTTTGAATAAAGTGATCAACACTAAATATTGTAACAGCTGGTCCCTCATTAAATCTAATTCCAAATCATTTGCACATGCAGTATTGCATTTGCTAGCCACAGAACAGAGGAAAATTCAGTTGGTTTGAGGCAGTTGACGAAGCTGTTCTTTGATGCATCCTTACAGAAGCAAGCTTCCATTCACTTCTTCCCAACTGAAATTATTTAAAATAAATGATTAGCCTATACACTTCTCATTGAGTATTCCTGTTGGAAGGGAAAGGAACAGCTGGATGTCCTGGGACATGGAACATTTAATCCTACGTTATGGGGAACAGCTGTAAGCCTGAAAGTCATTACTGTCTCTGAACATGTGACCTGTTGAATGGCCGGGGCTCTGCTACCAGAGGGCTTCCAAATAAAAAATGGGATTTTGCGGGGGGAAGGGAGTGCAACTGCAGTTTTTCCTCATTCTTAGGTAACTAAGAAAAGAACTCAATCCCTACATGCAAATATCCAGGTATTTTGCTAATGCACGCCAGGCCACATGCTTTACCTGTGATTCAGACAGCTTCTTCCTTGCCCCAAACCCTGTTCTTGCCTACACAAGACTTAGACATGGCAATAAAATATGGGTGACATGGAGATAAATCTGGATCTGAACACTTTTCCATAAGTTTAAGCAGCAGGTAAGACCCTGGTTTCACTGTGAAGTTCACAAGTCAATCCAGTTTCAGCTGATTTCCACAAAGCCAGAATATTTGCAAGAGGTGTCAGAGCATAAGAGATCCCTTATTCTTCATTTCTGCTACTCGAAGATTTAATCATTTTTGTTTTTAAAGAGGCTTACTTCAACCTTGCCTGAAAGACCCATTTACAGAATCACCATCTATTTATTTCAATACTGAAGAGCAAGATCTGTCTAAAAACCTAGTGTGAGAGGATCTATCCTGCACCACTTAACACAAAATTCCTCCCAGAGCTGGACAAGTTCTGACATTATCAACAATGCTGTTGCATAAGGACAGAACCAAACAGCAGGTACACTGCTCCTGTTATCTGGAGCATAAGAAATGTAAGTGGGACCAAAAACTGCTTGGGAATAATCTTTCTTCCCATAGTGATGCTTCAGATACCATGAAAACCCTACAAGAATTTGTAGGCAAAAGAAAGAAGAATGAACAAGCAAAAAGCCTTGTGCATATTAAGAAAAAAAAAACAATCCAAAGGTGTAATTTTGAAGTTGAGTGATTAGCACGTAAGATTGTTTTCCAATGGTTCAGCTGCAGAAGCCGGCTCTCCAGGAGCCTGGCTGAGGCTGGGTAAAGCCTTGGACAAAGCATTAGTGACATCAGCTGCAGCCTGTGGGGCTACGTGGGTGTGAGAAATGCAGGACACAGTGACTGAAACACATGCCTGAAAGGATGTCATCGTCTTGCATAAAAATGAGGATTACATTTTTGATTATGACATCCAATCTGTGTCAGCAATTCCACGCACAGGTTTAATGGCCAGGCTTCCATCTTTCCAAGGTGCCTGACAGCTCACTGACCTGGGGAATGGGCTTTGGCACTTGATGCACTGCTCCCATCTACCTCAGTTCGTAAACAGTGACATCATCTGACCAAAACTGGGCCAGGAAGAGTCCTCGGGTCCCTGGAAGGCTACCACAGATAATACAGGTGGCAAACACAGGCTGCAAGGACACCTGGACTCGGGGTGTACTGAGGACAGCCCAGTGGTGTTAGTGACAACAGCAAAGGGTCTGAGGAAATTACACTTGATTTTGTGTTTGTGACTCAAGCCAATAGCAGTGTCTGCCAGCATCTTTGGAGACAGCAACAAAGTGTTTTCCAAAGAGAAGCAAATGAATGTGACCTTCATAATCAATGGGGATACAGTCTACAAAACCGTGTCAGGACTATCTAGGTCATGTTTACATCTAATCAAGTAGTTCTTACTAAAAAGTAATGCCACTAAAATCTTTGATAGTTCAACATAATTTTAATCCTCTGAGACTTTCATCTTTGAATAACCCCAGCAGGGGAGTAAAGTGTTAAATCTTTTTATTTCCATATATTATACACATATAATATATGGCAATAAAAATGACTTAGGAGATTGCAGTATTCCTTACACATCCCGTTACATTCAGCTACCATCACAAGCCCGTCACACATGTTCCTTTACCACAAGTTCCTGAAAAAAAATCCCCTTTTACGTGGACATACCACATTCCAGAACTGCCCCTTCTCTGCAAGTGGCTCTTCTAGATTCAAGTCCAAGGACAGGAATTTGCTGTTTGTCTGTGGCACGAATTTCTGCTAAGCCACTTTGTGCCTGCATTGCCGATCATCAGCCTTTGTATCACTACAAACTGGAAACCTTTTTTATCTTGGGGGAGCTGAAAATCATCAGGAACTAAGTAAATGTACCATGATCTCAGTTTCAGAGCTCTGCCTGATGAGAAATGGGAATGCTTCCAGAAGTGTTTCCTTTAGGCCTTTTTCGGCATTCTCTCCCCAGCTTTCACTACCTGTCTGTCCTCCTTATAAAAGAGCCCAGATCTTTGTTCCTCTTCTGTTCATGGCAAAAGGTAACACCCTCACAAGGCTAGTAGTCATAAAAAATTTACTGTGGCATCTTGGCTCAAAGAAAAAAAAAAAAGGCTGCTGACTGGAAAGTTTTGGGGGAATTAATTCTGGCAGATATGGTAGGAAACACACACCCAAGCAGCAGGGTGACCTGATTTTCTAAATGGGCTTGGGAAATACTGTTTATAATTAGGAACACGGACTGCTCATATTTGTTTGAGAATCACTGAAAATGGGAAACATAATTTTAAGTTGTTAGAAAATTTTTGGTGATAATGACTCTACTGTATTTCCACTAACTACCACCCCTACAGAAGACCATGCTAAATAGAAAACTCAATTCCAAGGGCAGGAGAAGCCCTGACACTTTATTGCTAGATTCTATAGCAACTGGAGCTCACTTACAGTAACCTTATAGTACTCTATATAAACTGAGAAGCTTGTATCAAATTCAGGCTTCCATTTAAAATAGATATTGCAGATATTAGGCTTCAATTAAAGAAGAAAAATAACCTTCAGTGCTTTTTTTTTTCTCTTAAAGGCAAAGTATCAAAAAAAATCCCCAAACTAGGTGGAAGTTATTAAATTTCTCCAAAAAATTAAGATGAGCTTTCTTCTATTTCTTGAGACAGTACAATTCGTGATTCACAGGGTAGCTGGTATCAAACACAAGGTAATGAAAGCTCGTATAAGCAGTTTTATTCCTATCCCTAATGGCAGACACTAACAAAATCAAAAGAATTTATCCTTTGAGTTCAACTTAAAAAATAACTTATAAAGCAGTGATATATGCAACATAAAACAGTTCAGGAGGGGAGAGGGAAAGCAAATTTTAATAATTAAAATGTAAACGTGAAAAAAAAAAAAAGAAATGGAATAAAAGTCCCTACTTCTGATTTCTACGTAAGATGTCATGTGATACTATTTTACAATGTCCTAGGGTCTGTGTGTGTGTGTGTGCTGTGTGTCACACACACACACCCCACGCCGACCCACACATGTACACACACAGACAGGCGCTGGCAGCTCCACCTCGGGCACTTCTCTCATGCCACTCTTTACAGTTGTCTCAAGCATGTTTGGGACCCACTTTTTGACAAAACGGGGGAGATGGTAGGAAAAAAACCAGGTGGGTCTGATTGTGTCTGAGATCCTTTAGTTAAACTGTACACTGGGACGAATAATTTTCTTCTGCAGTAGCACTCTGGAGAGGGCCAACTCACTGCGGTCTTCACGACGACACTTGTGAACAGGTCACACACTCATTGTCATGCTAGGGGAGTACTGGAAAAGAGGAATCCACATTTTAACAAACATTTACCCTCCCGCCCCAGGTAGCTACATCCACGCCTGGACTGCAGTAACGGGCTCAGAACTCCTTGAGCTCCCTCCTGAATTTGTGCTGTAGCCTCTGCTGGGGCTGTGGTTCAGTTTGTGTCCTCAGAACTTCTGCTGTTCTTCTCTCACACAAAAATACAGCTGCTGCTAACAAAGGTAGCTCCCCTGAGGGCTGTTTTGGTGTTACCTGGGTGCTGTGATGAAGCAATACCTCACTGAGGCTTTCCACACCTTCTCCTGGCCTGTGCTGGCTACTGGGGAATTTACCTGCGTAGGTGCCTAGTCTCAGGTAGACTGGCTGCATTCATGGGTAGCTGAACCGCAGGAAGATTTTGGGGAGTTTTTTATTACTTTATGGGAAGAAAGGAGCAAAGGTATGTATGACTGTGATTAAATTAGGCTTTTGGTCTGTATTATTTTGTGCTAGCAATTTCATGGGGCAAGCTGAGTCATGGACCAGTGGTCATTCTCCTTCATGTGAACCACAAATTCAATCACTTCATCACACTCTTATAGTGACACAAACTGAACTGCAGCCTTTACCCAAGCTACAGCTACCCTCAGGTTAGCAGTGCTTCATTAAAGTCATCAGTGGGACACCACAATGCCTAGAAGAAACGCACATCTATACACCTAACTTGTTTGTAAATTGAAAAACTGGACTGGAGAAACACCTAATTTGGCCTAAAATCCTCTAAATAGAGGAAAATGTTCAAATGCAAGATAGGCTTTTTGAAAATTTTTGAAAAAGAAGAAAAAGGAAAGATAAATTTGCCTGTGCAAAACCACACGTGCCATACGTATCCTGCCAAGTCTTGAGTTCCAAGCTGGCCATTTCCAAGCATCCAAGCACATAGAAAAAGCATTTTAGATCGTTCTTTCCCCTCATGTAAACTACACAGGTCTGACTACCAGTTCCAGGGCTTAAGGCAAAGCACCTGCTCAAGTCATTTCCTGTATCAGCGTCAGGGTATCTGTGGAATCACTTTGGAAAAGGAATCAAACCATGGTCTCAAGGTGTTTAGGATTTTTAACTTCTTATTTAGCCAGCCCTACATTGTTACGCACCCCTAACCAAAATTCCCAGTGACCTGAAGAGCAAATCTGCCTCAGAAGGGACTCCATGATAACGTGAGCTCCATTCTGCTATTCTGAGCAGACAACTGGCAAAGCGTGGATCAGAAAGCAAAGCAGCTCCCCAGGGAGACAAAGCAATGTTAGAGAGACAGCAGTCCCTGGGAGTAGCCAGGGACGCCTCTGGCGTGTGTCACTCCTGCCTTGCAGGCACATGTCTCAACAAAACCCACAGAAATCTGAGCCCCTGGCTCTTCCAGGCAGCACAAAAACACCCAGAACCCAGTAAGTGTCTGGGAACACTGATTTTCTCTGGAGGACCACTGATTCCTCTTGTTCCCAGAGCCCTGTTTCAGTGACCCTGCCTGCCCTCAGCACAGCAGAGTGTGCCAGGCTGGGAGCCAGGGGCTGCCAGGAACAGGGATCACATTTCATGGAGGTTCTGAGTTTGCTGCCATTTTGGCAGATATTAAACATTGCTCTTTTTAAGTTGTGTATGACAGTTTTCTTCAACACTCCACACAACCTGAATGTGTGCCCACCAACAGCTAACTGGCAGAAACTCTTCCTCTTCACTAGCTAAAAAAGAAAACCTCCCAAAACCCGTCAAAATCTGATTCCCATGAAATTTTCCATGGAACTCCACCACGCTGTGATCTAACAGAGGCTGTTTACTGAGCTGCAGGTCACCACTGGCATGAGTAATGAGGTTACACTCCTAGTCAGGGACTGAGACGTGGATTTAAAAGCCCATCCTCAGGCACATAAGTATGACAATACCACACCCTTGCTCTGTAAAACGTTCACATCACGTTTTGCTGCTTTGAGCATTACCCATTTTTAGAAAAAGCACAGTTTTCCCCAGAATGAATGGGAACTAGTGGGAACCTTTGTTATTTATGGGTGTAACAGCACACTGCATCTTTGCAACACAGAATCTACTGGTGCTCTCATCACATACTTCAGTGTAAACCCTGCTTTTTCATTGACCGTGTAGCCCAGAAAAAGAGTTTCTGCAGTAAATCTATGCCTCCCACCTTTCCCTCTCTTTTGCACGGTATTTTTTATTCAAATAAATACTGTACTTTCAGAAACTATTAAAAGCCATGCACAACACAGTGCTGCACTACAAGCACACTACAAAATTTGTGAATTTTCTTTTTCTAAATGAAAGGCTGAAACCCAACAACCCAGGTAATGAAATACTTACACTCTCACTCTGGAAAGGGTTTAGGAAGTTTCCACCCATCTCACTGTCATCCCTGGGAGTGCCAGGCTGGTTGCTCATGCTCATATTACTGGGAGAGTTCTGTTAAATAAGATTGTAAAATACAGATTCAGTGCTGAAGGTTTCAGTTCATTTCCCAGCCTCACCAGGTGTGCCCAGGGCATGCTCTACACAGTACTTGGTGCACTCAGGTGCACTGTGCAGTGCAATGGGCTTCTCAAGGATGAAAAATCAGCCCCAGCAGGGTTCTGCATGATTCAGTCACTAATTTTAGCCCGTTAAGTAATGTTCTCTTCCCTGAAGCAAGGATTATTTACCTGTGCCTCATTTTCTGGTTATAGCCAGCATCTGCTTCTGCTTAAGTCAAGAAAAGCTATAAAAGGCTGCAGCAGGGATATGAGGAAGCTCTGTCACCACTAAATCATGTGTTTGAACGCAGCCACGTCTGTGAGCCCTGACATATGTGAGTTATGAGTCTGTACTTAAAGACAGACAAAAAAATGTACTTGAAGACAGGACGGATCTGGTCTGCACAGAGCCTTGCATAGCCCTGTGCGTGAGGTCTGCTAGTCGTGGTCACAATTTACTGAAACAGTAACAACCTAAAGCCTTCCAAAAATTAACTGTTACTCCTTTTCTTACAGAAGTAACTACCTCTGCAACTTCAGAAGGAGAAGGAGTGAAATAAGGTAATTGCCATAGAAATTATTCTGCATCAGTAGCTCACACATGGTTATTGTACACATTACAATTAGTCAGGTGCTCTTACAAAGCTGGTTTGCAGCACCCTGCCATGCCTGGACCATGAGCAATCCTCTTTTCATCACTGTTGCATCTCCTACTTAGAAGACTCATGATGGAAAAACAGAAGTCAGGGAAAGGGAGGAGTGAAACCATGGATCTTGTAATGAAATCCTGTCACAGCTCATTCCTTGCCCTTTTTTTAACCCAGAAAACCAGAATGCAATATAAATTTATAGATATAAATCAGTCCATCAAGTTTGCTATGCAGTGAAGCCAGTACACCAGATATTCAGGGCCCAGAAGCTCGGAGAAGGTTGAAGCCTGTTGCCTCAGGTCTGCCACTGCTGCTGTACCTTCAGCAGGCATTAATTCAGCGGAGCCCATTGCCTGTGATACACATCAGGTCAGGCTACACATCACGTCACTCCCTCTGGCCTTAAAATCCAGGAACATAAAGACCTTGTCACATTTATTTTATATGATGCTCCTGCACTGTTGCTCATTCCTGGGGGATTTGCCCTTGTTTTATCTTGCTCTGTGTAGAACTAAGCTTTGACATTTTGCCACTGCTACAGCATGCCAGCCCCAAAGGGCCAAGTTCCTGAAAAAAATCCTGTTTCAGTGACTCCCCCAGGCTGCTTTTGTAGCCACTTGGGGTCCAGCACTGTAGCTCCAACTGGGGTTTTCCAAAGCAAGACTGCCCCTGATGCCGGCATGCAAATTCCGTGGGCATTGCAATAAACACTGGTTATTAATGTTCATTTTATATGCATAATTTCAGTTAATTTACTGCCCTCATCTCAATCTACTTCATAAAAAACTTTATGTTCTACCATTCAGCCAATTCAATCAAAATCTTCTCTAAAAAGCTGTGAATTCTGTGAGCTGTACTGACTCTGCCAAGACTGGACCCATTTGCTAGGGACAACTGTCTTACAGGCAAAATTAACAGCATTTTCCTTTTATTTGTTTAAAAAACACATACATCAAATGTGGTTTCCATGAGGTATTCATGCAGGTTAACATATTACAAGACCTCAGGTAAATTGTTTTGGACCCAGGCTTTCAAAGCTACTGATACCTGTACCAGCACATACTGAATAGTTACAAGTGGAACACTGCCTTCAAAAATTATCCCATGGGAATGGAAATGTTTTGGCTTTTTTCTCTTAAAAAATGCTGCAGTTTGCAATAAAATACTGAAGAAAAAACATAGCCTTTGATTAAAAACGTGCTGTACGTTGGTTATCTGGGAGGTTTCATTGAACCCATCACTGCACAGCCCAGCCCAGCCCAGCACAGCACAACCCAGGCAGCGTGGTCTTTTCCATCCATCATTTTACTTTGTGCAGAGTCTGAAAATGTTTTAAGAACACAGGGTTCATTTATGCCCCTTTACAAATACCACATCAGCTCATTAATTCCTAAGTGAATGACAATCACGTCCACAGCACTTTTATTTTTACAGACGTGACGTATTCAAATATTATTTTTGTAGATGCAAAATCCCTGCAGATTAAACTCACATCCATTTCCAGTTATTTAACTGTTGTGATATCAAAACAGTGCTTCTTCTGAAACTACTTCTTAATCTAGTTTCTTGGAATTTATCCTGAGGATTAAGATATTAACATTACCTTACAGAGGTGACAAACCCAATCCTGCAACACCTTAAGGAGATTGTCCCAACTTTACATTTGACTAGAATTGATTATTAGAACCAGTTTCATTTATTTTAAGAGTATCAAAGACTACAACATAATCAATCAGATTATGAACTGGAGGTAATTATATATCATATTGATGTGACATGGTATGATATATGATATGATGTGATATGATATGATATGATATGATAAAGGTGCATAACAAAAAGATTCATAATGGAGACAAAGGAAATGAGTTTAGAGTGAAACACTCTAAAAATTCCAAATTTTCGGTTAGATACTCACTTTGGAAATACTGTCCATGTCTCCTGAGCCTGAAATTAAAACAGACAATTGCTCAGTTAGTTTTGAGCTGAAGGTAATCAAATAACTTTTTTCATAGAAAATACAAAGGGCAACATCAATGTTTTCAAAACCAACTCAGTAGAAGTTGACAGTCGGTACAGAATAATCCACTCAATCATTATGAGGTTCCATCAACTTTTGCTGCACTACATGTACTGAGTATCTCTTAGAAGAAACCAGATGATCCTGATGCGCAGAGTAACACACAACAAATAAAATTTAATATACTGAGCGCAAAACTATGGAAAACTACTCGAGGTTTTTTTTAACACAGGTCTCACCTCAGGTAAAGCCAAGAATAAAGGAAATGCAACTTTAGGATGGATGAACCAAGAAAAGCATTTCTTTAGCAGCAAAAGAAAAATATGTTTAGGAAAGAGAAATTCTGGAAGAGTACTGAGTACAAAACTAGAAGAGTGTCACAGCAAAACAACCAAAAATGGAGCTGTGGGAGAAGACTGAAATAAGTATTTCATACAACCAGGCAAATTAGGGCTGAGAAGGAATATGATTTCTCTCTCCAAAAGTGTCAGATAAATAGATGTTCTCAAGAGTTATTTTGTCATGGCCCAAAAGGATAAATTACATGCTAGGTACATGTAAAACCCTTCTGTAACTGTTTCAATTTCATTTTTCATTTTAGCTAAGGAGAAATAATTCTCAGGCTGTAGAAAGCAACAGGAAAAGGTGTGGCTGCCTCTTACACAGATTTTCACTGATTTGAATGCAATGTGCATCATTATTAGGTAAACCCACTGTCCATTTTAGGATTGTAATAGGTAAAGAAAGGCTGTAAAAGTGTCCTTATATAAAGTTATCTAAAATTTCAGGGACATGATTTCCTTAAAAAAAAAGTAACTTTCTTTAGGAGAGAGATGCCTATGCTGAATTTTCATTGTTCACGAGTCTGCTCAGTGAGCTTCAATGACTTTTGTTTTTATTGCCACAGCCTCTTCAAGTCACTCCATTCATCTCACTGATGTATATACAACTTTTTCCGTACATTTTTACACACTGTCTTCCACAGAACTCTGAGAATTAGCACTGCCACTGAAAATTCACCATGTTGGCAATATTTACTATTACCATTACCTAACGATCCATTCATATGATGTGAGTCCATTCCTCCCAGTCCGCTCATGGGTCCATCTGAGCCTGGCCCCAGTGGAAACTACGAAAGGATCAGGCATTAAAAACTGTACAATTATTTTTCACACAACCCAATAAAGAGAAAATATTCCTCAGGAGAAGGGGGAGAAAAAAGCAACAAAAAATCCTCAGCTCTGAATGAGACGAGACTCTCAAGTCCCATTCAGACCTTTAAGAGAAGGTCTCTTGTGTGAAGACTGCAAAACAGCATTGTTTTTGGTCACTTTCATGGGTTTTGGAGACTGTCATCTTTGTAGGCTGGAATCCAACAAAGTAATAATTCATTATTTACTTCAGTGCTTTTTGTATGACTCCAGACTGCTTCTGGCAACTCAGTCCTACCCCCACTGAAATTATAGGGAACTTTTATAACTCTCTTATATCCATTAGTGATTAATTAACAGCTTTCAAACCCCACCTGACCTATACCGAGTCAGAAAGCTCAACATCACCTTCACAGCTTGAGCAGTTTCTGTCCAATTCCAGTAATTAACCTTAAATTTAGCTCTTCACACATTTAAAAGACATTGCCATTATGGCCAAACAATCCGCAATTTACTGCATAATGACTTAGCATATCTATATACATTTATTTTTAAGTTCTACTGGCGTTTTTTCCCCAGAGGCCCGTAACTGAAGAGCCACCCATAGAAATGGAAAGCTTAGCAATAATGATAGCTGGTGGAAACGCAGTGTTTGGATAAACAGAAGGCTGCACTACTCAAAGAAAGGTACAAATAGATTCATATTTACATTAGGTCTGTTGGGCCCAGGTGGCACAGCATTCATTAAAGTGTACATGTTGTCTCCAGAGTTGGTTGAATCTGTAATAAGATATTATTTTAAGTGCTAAAAAATACACTTTTCAATAAAATTACTCACCTCATACATTTCCTGTCATTTTGTTCATATTATTACTGTGCCTGAATCCCATAGACAGTGGCAATGTAACAGAAGATTTTATTCCCTTTCTATCCATTGCTGCCACACAACAGGGCTATGAAAAGAAATAATTGCCATGGTCCCCAAGTGACTACTTCTGGGCTCTAGTTTCATCCACAACTGTTAAAAGGTTTATAAATCACCAAGAATCTGTAACTATTTAATTCCATAAACCCTGTTTCCTGGAGTTTTAAATTTCTTCACTCATCTTCAATATTATCTACAGAACAGGACTTTTTTCTTATCAATGCTTCCTGTAATTTGTTTTCCATCTGTAATAAATGATAAAAAGCTTCTCCTTACACAGACTGAGAGTTACAGGTTTTTACTCTCATCCCTGTCAAGTCCACATGATTTTGAATATACCCAGCTCTTCAGTGGAACACTGTGCAAAGATCCTTCATTTCTGAGGGAGGCTTTAGCTGATACATCTTCATGGTACAGCCTGGTGCAATACTTGCAAAAAACCCCTCAAAATGACAAAAAACTGCAAGGAGGATGACCTGACAAAAGTCTGTATACATCCCCAAGGGGATAGCATGATTTAAAAAAAAAAATTGGCAACTCTGGGAAATCAGTAACTGCACAGAGAATAAAAAGAGCTCAGCATTCTGTACCCAGACCCTCCACAAGACCATTCCACACCCACCCATTGGTCTTGTATGTACAACAGGAAGATAAATCAAGGCTTTTGTACTACTTAATCTTTCCAAGATGATTTTCTAAGCATTAACCTAAGCAAGTAATTCCATTACATACAGAGCACTATGTATCACACTAGACCAGTCAAAATGCTGTCCGAGGAAAAGGGGGCACAGAAGAGCCTCTAGCCTAAAGTAAAATCGGCCTATAAAGTTATNAAATCCCTGGAATTCTATTTAATGAAGTCATTATACTGGTGTAGTAAGTTTTTAGGGCCAGTTAAGAAACTTCCTTACCCTCCTGTGCTGGAGAGGTCAGCAAGCAGGGGAAAAAAACCCTGATACAGAAATCATACACCCAATGATTTATTATTATCTGAATCTTTCTTAAAAAAAAAAATTCG
>VYZQ01067970.1:131139-144701 GCA_013400655.1 Mystacornis crossleyi | reverse complement strand
ATAAAAGTCCAGGAATATTGACTTTCCAAAATAAAACATACACAGACTGCTAGTAATAATTATTACTTCCATTGCTGTATGCTATTACCGTACTTTATCTTTCTTGTTATCATTTAAAACAGCAGATATACTGTCTCAGACAGGGATATCTTTTCAGTGGCAGCAATTACAGGGTTTGGTTGTTCCTGTCTGCTTACAGGGTATCTATCAGATACTTTTTATCCATAAATTTTTATCCATAAATATATATCCACATTTTATCCATACCCATACGACCCTCTAGGCCTCACAGGCTCTCCATATAATTTTTATCCAATATACCTGTGTACTAAGCTCACTAACTTTATTTTTTTTAAGGGCTCTCTCTGCATATTTTTCACTTTACATAAAGAGGTGTAGGAACAACTAACTGATAATTTATGAGAAAAGTTACTTGTCTTCATTAACTTCTGAATCTCATTGTAAATTTGCTTTTACTCTCATTGTTTGTGTATTTTCTTCTCTTACAGAGCCTCTTGGTATCAACTGTTTTCACTCCGAGAATATAGTTTTATCTAAGTATAAAGAGAGAGTATATATTTGTATATTTATACATATTACATATGNATATTAAAATACTCAAAAATTATATATCGATTAATAGTATTAAGTTCTCGAAGTGAATAATTCCAGATTACAAACCTTTTCACTAAAAACCTTTTTAAGGAGCTCTCCAGCCCATCCCTCATCCTCAAACACTTGCTCTCTATGAAGTGGAATACTCCAAAAACGTCTTTAAATTCTGTAGTAATGGAATGTGGCAAAACCACAAAACCTCTTCCAAACAGAGAGAGTTCTATGAAGTTCTGCATGGAAAGAACCGATTTGGGGACAGCAATTCTTGGCTTTTTCCACTAAATGGTGACAAAATCAGGGCTACAGATATAGACACTTGGAAGAATCATAACATTTTCCACAGCTAACTTTCTAAATAAAGGACAAAATAAATCACTTTTAAATATATAATCCTCTCTCACCACTCTGTGACACCGGTCCTGTGCATGCGACAAAACCAGACTAAACAATCTGCCTTAGGAGAGCTCCTCAGACATACAAATAATCTGAGTACAACAGCAACAAAAACAATAAAGAGTCTAAAATAATAAACAAAGTAATCTCTGGTGACAGAGACAAAATCCAGCACTACACATAAACACCTTTTTCCTGCAGAAGTTCAGAAACTCTCACACAGCATTGTTTTACTGAGAAAGCCAAGGGGTTTTTAGTCCTTCGTTACTGAAGATGGTACATTGTATTAGCCATAAGAATGTTTTCTGAAGTGAAGCAGCACTGGGGGCAATTAGGAGCAGGCTGATAACGATTCTGATAATGAACACCCACATCTGTCCTGGGGCAGCTGGAGACCCTTGGTGTGGGCCAGATGTGCAGCTCCCAGCCAGCACACGGGGACTCCCCTCCACATCTGGGCTGCTGTTTCTCTGCCTGAACAAGATGTGATGTCCCACAAACACACGTGCAGAGGTACTCACCACGTAGTTCCCAGGAGATGCCGAGGAGTAAGGTATCTGTAACACCAACAGGAAAAATGTGATTCCCTCTGCGCTTGGAGGGGCTCCAGGCAGCTGCAGGTCAGTGCTCATTTAATCAGAGTAACTAAATATACAGCTAAAATCGTGGGGGGAATGCCTCTGTTGTCAAAATAAACACCTCTTTTCAGAAATTTTAACATGTCAACTATAAAAATATTGAAGTATTAAAATGATAAGGTGTTAGATTATTACGGCAACATAAAGTTTATGAACTTAGGCAGCACATACTTGCCCTTCAGTCAGCAGGACTTCAGAGTCAGCCAAGCATGAACTGAAGTTGTATGTTCTTAGAGATATCTAATTTTGATTCAAATCTTGACCATAAAAGCAAAAGAAGCTACCACATCTTTCACTTTAGGAGATACTGGTATTTATCTGCATTTTTTAATTTATGTTTTTTTAAAGGCCAGTGAGAAACTAGAGAAATCCTGTGAAAGATGTGGTTTTCTTCTCTGTTACAGCCTTTGCAATTATCCTCTCTAAAGGAACACAGGCCACTGGTGTTGTGGGAGGAGCAACTGTACTGACAAACACAAATTCTTCTACACATAACTTGTCAGTCAAATGATTGTTACAAATAAATCTGTTACTGGACTTGCCAATTGATTTCAGGGACTGAAAACGCTTTGACTATCAGTTGAGAAATATCCATTTTAATCAAGTACATGCAAAAGAAAACTGAAGAAGAATTTCACTAATAGAATTAAAAAGCCGAAAATGAGAAATCCAGAAAAAACTGTTTTAACAGGGCAAGCCAGACCCACCTTATCCAACTGCAAGTACCAAAAAGGGACATTTTTAAACCAATGATATACGATGCCTGAATGAAAATGAGATTTTTCTGCCTTCTGGAGAAATACCAGACACTGCTGTTCATGCAGGACCCCGCAACAACCTTTATGTTATGGCACTGCTGGGCCTGCCCTAGAGGTACTTTCCTAAATACAAGAAGATGTCAAATACATTTGTAATATTTACTTACAGAATTGGCATTGGTTGGGTTTGGCCAAGGTCTGCCACCCCCAGGACCCCTGAAACAGAAGATGAATGATGAGACACAGAACCACCCCCATCCTCTGACCAGCTCTAAGGAAAAAAATCTGAATAACCTGTGTGCAGAGGAAAGAAGGAAGTGGCTTTTTTCAAACTAGAATGAGTTTACAAACCAAAACTACCCCAAGTTAAAATGCAAGAGCAGAATTCTAGTTGTTACACTGCTGTTTAATCATTTGGTGAGTTGATTAATTTATTTACGACTCAAAAAATAAATGTAAGTCATAAAATAAATTAATGTTCAGTCACAAAACCAGTAATCTTGCTCACATAATTAAGCACATGCCTGAAGTCCTGAGGATGGGTGCATTTGCTGTGGATCTAGAACACGGCAATACAGTCAGGTTTCATTAATAAAACTTGTGCAATTAGCTAATAAATGTTTTGGGAACACCTAATTTGCAAAAGAACAAGCCATACAAAATACCTTGCTATGATCTCTATATGATGATGAAGATGATGATGATGACCATGATGATGGTGATGACGGTAACAACAACAGCCACGATAATAAATTTCATGTATTAAACCCAGAAAACCCTCAGAGGGTTTTTCTCACAACTTCTGCTGTTATTTTAAGTTTCTCACTCTCAGCTAAGCCCAGAAAAAGAGTTTGGGGGTGAGGCTTCATCTCTTACCAACCCAGAGGGAACTCAGACATAGCAGAGGTAAAATCTCCATGTTTACAGTCACAGTGTCTCAAACCCATAATTATTTCTGGGAGCACTAAGAGCTCCTGGTTGTTTATAAACAACACTGAATCACTTTTTGAAGGCCCTGACAACGGAGAGGCAGAGCAGATGACAAAACTTTCACATTTAAAATGGCATTTTGGCCTCATTAGCTGCAGAAAAGCAACATTAAGCACTGCAGCTCACCAGGCATGGGAGAGAGACTTAAACACAGAGAAAGAATCACCCTTTATTAATGAGTTCTGAAAGTTTTCTAAGTCTTCCAGAAATAAAAACTATTAAGTGCATACATTGCCTGAGGGATTTAATATTGAATCTTCTTTTTTTATTACGTTGTTGATGAATCTATAAAGCAACTATCTCACAAACAAAACAAGAGCAAATTTATTTATTTCCACTGCCATTATTGTTGCAATGCTGGAGATCAAGACTGTTGATATGGTCTTCTCTGCCTCAATCAATGAAAAGCTGAGCAAGGAAAAGCTCTTCAGGTCAAATATTCAGAAATTTCTCCTCTGCTGATGATCACATGGTGAAATATTAACTGGGGTTTTTTCCCCTGTTGTTCTTTTTCTTATTTTTCATTGGTTTATTGGATCCTCTCTTTCAGAAAAAATCGGGAATATTGTAACAACACTTAAAAGTCTGTTTTGACCCCAAACCCTTGCACTGTACTGACTCAGAGACATGACTGGGCTAAGCCACAAGAAAATGGAAAATCAGAAATTTACACTGAGACATAGGAACTCACCTTTCATCTAAAAAACTGTTGGAATTTTCAAATTTATTGGACAGCTTTCAGTATAGACTTAGAAATCACTGCAACAAAATCTGCTGGAAAGCCACATGGATTTTGTGGAGCCAAATGCTTATAAAACACTCATAACAACCCCCAAACTTCATTTTTCTTTCAATTCAATCAGATCTTTTGCCTTTTACTAAATGTTTATTTTGGAAGCACCAACAGGGTCATAAAACATTACCATACAAGTACCAATTCCAAAATAATTCATGACATATCTGTAACTATGAGCAATTTCAGCTGCATATTTTTAGAGTTTGTCCTGCTAGTGTCGAACCTGGCTTGAAAAAATAAAAGTCTGAAATTTTAGTTTCCCAAGAGGTGAATATATTCCATCAGGACATGAAACATCTAGACTCAAGTTTGTGAATTGAAGTTAAAAGACAAAATCATACTTTTTTTTTTTTTTTTTTAATTCTGAGGCATGACTGAGATATTCTTAGTGCTTGAGACAGCACTGCAGGTCACACGGGGTGTTAAAAATCACCAGTGAAATGTAACCCTGCTCCCTGAAATCTGCCTTTTTGTTCCAAAAACTGGCAGAGACATGAAATCTTCCTAAAAATGGCTACGTCAAGTTCCAACTGAAAAACTTACAGCTGAAATGAAGTTATTCTGCAGAAGAACATGGGCTGTGCATCAGCTGTGTCCAGCAGAAATCTGATGGCGTTATTGATGACAAAGAAAGGAATTACCCAGCAGCCCTACATTTGTGGATTATACAAACTGAAATGCTGCCGGATGAGCCCTCAGGCTGCTATTTCTGACAACAAAGAATACTTTCTCACCCAGAAAAATTGTAACATTTTATTTGGCAGATAGTCTGCTCTTAACCAAAGCAGCTTCCTTTCGCACCTTCTGAGCAGGAAAAGCTGGATTTCAAACGGCAGCTGTTTCTGTGGAGCACACATTTTTGTATCTAACGCTGCCAAAAAATCCAAGAAAAAAAGAACAGAACGCTGGAAAATTGACATGCAAAGAAAATATTCAGGTATGTAAAGCCATCCTTATGTGCAGCTGAAATGTGATTTCCCCAGAAGACCCATGCTGCTGCCTCCTGCTCTGGGATAAAGGGTCAGGGGCACCACAGAGAGCACATTTGGGTCCCCCCTCTGCCACTGTCCCCAGGCCAGCCCCGAGTCTGATCCTGGACAGAAAAATCCCCATTAGTGAGGCCTCACTAACATTTCAGTGACAGCAGTAAATTTACAGTAAGAAAACACCCTCATGTCCAGAAAATACCATTAAAAGAATCCCAACTCAGAGCAACCCCGTTGATAAATATGTGCTTATAAAAAGCAGAAATACCAGTATTTCAATCCTTTTTCTGCCTTTCTGGTAGGCCAGGAAATCTTTTTGTCATCCAGGAAGCTCTTTTCTTACTTTTCCTGTGCAAACTCTTATTTATGTGAATAAATAGTTTCAAAACATCTTACCTCTCCCTCAATTTTGCTTCTGGAAAGATAATTTTGTATTTTTTTATAATTCAGTCCTCTGCTGAGGAAAGCCTCTATAGTCCTAGACTTGACTCACACTGAATTTCAAATGTCTAAATATTTTTTTCCACGTCAATTTAACTGAAAAACATAAATGCCTACCCTCAGGAAGGCTCCTAGAATTGTCTTAAATCCCCATATGTGATGACTACAATAGGGCAACACACAACTTCAGATTTTAATTTATTTGCTTTAAGAATTCAATGTATGTCTGGAAATCCAAATAAATTAGAGGTATGGTGGATTTCTTTAATTACATTATCTATTTCTGTACCTCTTTGACTTTTTCAGGGTGGCAACTTTTTACTTGAAATGAAAATTATCATTTCTTATTTACATTTTTTATAAAAAGTAGAGTAAAAATGAGTACCTATGACATAATGAGAAAAGTGTATAGAAATCTTTACTGCTTTCTTAATGTTACATCTGAAATATTTCTACACACTTAAAAGGGGGGCTGTTTTCAGGGATACAAGGCACAACAGCCTGCCATGGCTAAATCCATGTCTGGAAAAATTCTGAACTCGGGTTATATCCACTTTTATCAGATGATGATCCAGACCCAGAAATACACAGAAACACTGACAAAAATACTCTCATATCTGTAAAGCTCTTCTATTTGTTTAGACTGGAAATAAATGTAGTTAAAGAAACAAAAACTGCAGTTGAGGAAGACTTTCAAATGAAGTGTGTCATTCTTTTTCTTATAAATAGTTCTAGACAAAGGCTATTTTGCTACAAATAAGTATTGATTTATTTTGCAGAGAAGAACCATTCCTCACAACATATTTAGACAAGTAGAAATATAAATAGTGCCATTTTTTTAAATGCATACAGGGATGTATCAGTCATTATATAGACAAAATAATCTCAGTATTTGAAATTTGACCTGTGAAAGAAACTGAGTATCTGTACAGACTTGTTAGGACAGCCAAGGCTCCTGCAAGACTGCGGGTTCACTTCTTAAAATTGCATTTACCGGTCACCAAAACACGTTCTGCCTGCCTTATCTACCCCAGTTGTTCCTTCTGCAGTGCAATAATTTTCCCAGTACAGTAGGATTTATGTTGTGCTTACATGTTCATCCCAGGCATCCCCGGGCCACCTAAAGCGTTCAGAGGGGGTCTCATGGCACCTCCATAGTTCTGCAACGACAACCAAGGGTCAGACTACCACAAAACAAAAAGACAAAACCAAAGAGGAGGGGGAAAGAAAGGACAGCAGGTTAATGACATCCCTGTGCAGCTGCTGCCAGGACAGGCCATGCCATTCATACTTTCAGGATTCCCTGACTGGTGACGTAAAGGAACAGGATCATTAACCCCAACGAGAAACAACTACCAACAACAGAAACTGGCTAGGAATGGGCAAAATTATTTCGGGAGGAATTATATATAATACATAATTCAATACAAACACATATTGAGCTCAAGTTAATGGCCAGCAAGGGGCAGGTTTTATAATGAATTCAACTTTTAAACCAAGGCAATTCAAAATCAGAAACCCCCAACTAAGATTCTGAGATATCAAAGTGTATTATTTCTAATTAGATTTCATTGTGCTTGTATAAAATTCAACCACATGATATAACTTTTCTAATGTACCATTACATTTCTCTTTCCATTATTCAATTTTAATAAATCACAGAATCCCAGGATGGGACTTTAAACCCCATCCAGTGTCACCCCCTGCCCTGGGCAGGGACATCTTCCACTATCCCAGATCTGTGATTATCAAAATAAGAATATTTTATATGGTAATTAATCTCACAGGAATGCTAACAAATTAATTTCCCAATGCCCATAAAAATCTGAGTTTATCTCCTGATATCCTGACCAAAGTTTAACTGCACTGCTTACACAAAAAAATCAATTACACCAATTTTTATTCAGTGGAATACAAGCAGAACAATCTGTCTCACCTGACAATTTAACTCCCAACTGTAATTACTGCTAATCCTAAGCAGATGTACTCCTTTTCCCTCAAGTAACAACACTGCCATAAGAACCACCCATACAGATATTCTTCCAGAGCAGTGATACTCTCTGCAGAGCCTGGTGGCCCAGGTAGATGGAGATCCAGTTATAATTTGTGAATTTAAATTTGGCAGACTTAAATTTTGTGTTGGTTAGGATCTTGAGCACAAGAAAGAAGAAGCTTACAAAAACACTAGACCTTAAATGACAGCCAAAATGGAAAAATTATCCTCATAAAAAGTGGCATGAGATTTGCCTGCTGTGTGACTAATGGTGCTGCATAAAGGATCAGCTCAATCTCATATGGCACCACAGCAGCGCTTCTTTTCTACCTCCAAAAATGGTAAATACATTTCAGGGCTACAGAAAAAAATAGCAAATATATTTAATAACATTTTTGTTGGACACACAGCAGCTGTTGTGAAGAACTGCACAACTGGTTTTTAGCAAGAAGATCCAAAACTGCAGAGACAGAACAGACTGGAAAGGCAAATCCATTCAATCATTTAGAATTCCGTTGTTACTTCAAACAAGAAACCACCAGAGATATTATCTAAAATGGGGATGCAGAAATGCACAGTGTGGGCACAACAAGCACACTGTGAAACAAAACACTGCCAGCACCAGTGTGAAACACCACCACCACCCACGCAGCTGGCTGGCAGTGCTGGCACAACACAGAGGAACCGCCCGGGTCTCTGCAACAGGACTGGCTGTGCCCCACCTTGGAGCACTGCTGGGACAGAGCCCCTGAGAGGCTCGAGGTGCGCAGTGGGGACAAACGGCAACGTAGATGTCTCACTTTACACTAAAACCTCTCCGTCACTCTCCAAAATTTAGATCAACAGTGGATGAAAGAACAGAGGTATTAACCTTTGCCTCCTGAACAGCTTAATCAATGAGGAGGAGGAGGAAACAGCTACCCCATTCCTGGTCTCCTTTGCCAATGTCAGTCTTTGATTACAGCATACACTTTTCTAAAAAACGCAGTGAAGGGATTCCTCTTTTGATTCCAAATATTACCGAAAATGACAGATTTTTGTTTTGATTTTGTGCATCCGCAACTCAGAACTGATTTTTTTGTAGAACAGGAGGTTTGTTTTACAAAGGGATTATGAAAGCAAGTCCTGGACATCTTCAAGCTATGCAAAGACAGATAATATAGAGTAAGTATAGGCTGTCACTAAGAATAACCCATCTGTGGAAAATACCTGTGGTCCTAATGGCACCATTCCCCTTGGAGGAGTCATCCTCTGCATTGGCCCACCCATGTTTGGATGACCTGTGAATAAAATATAAAATACATTATTTCCATATGCAATACACAACTGATTTAATGATGTGAGGCACAAGCACACTCTACAGCTACTTTCAATGAATCACCCCTTTCTAATTAACAGAAAAGCTTAAGGACCTGCAGAAAGGTTTGAAGCTTGGGAAGAAAGGTGCCAGTTTGTGAGGACAGCACTGTGGAGAGTCCCGCACTCACCCTGCTGCCGTGTGGGGTCCATCCCGCTGGGCAGGAGGGGCTGGCTCCCCGGGACACCTCCGAGGGCCTGAGGCAGGGAAAACACAGCATAAAACCACAGAATGACTTGAAATTGATGTTAAAGACACAACACACATATTTCATTCCTAACTCCTGGATGTTTCCTCTGAGTCAAGAGGTAACGTGCTTTTAAATCCCCACATTAATCTGCCCTCTGAGTTTAGTGAATTAGGTTTAAAGCTTGTTTTTACAGGATTTTACCTGTAGTTGGGTCAAGTAGAAAAATGTTTTTATGAATGGATCTTTGTAGCTGATCCACGAGGTGCTATTTAGCATTTCAAAGCACCACCACATTTTCAGTAAAAACGTATCCTGAGTGAGCAGAATCTCAGAATGGTTTGGGTTGGAAGGGACCACTTAAGTTCAGCTCTTTCCACCCCCTCTGCCATGGGCAGGGACACTATCCCAAGACCAAATTACCACCTAACCAAAATTTGAGCCTCGAAGCTGCAGGATGAAGAGTTTATTGCTTCCACACACTGCCCATCCACGCCGTAACTTGAGCAATGGCAGTGCTGCTGCTAAAGCAGCAATTCATTAACGTGGCATAATGTGAAGGAAGCAAGAGCTGCAATTCGCTGGGATTATGTGATTATCTTTCACTCTAGACTGAAAATACCACAGCGTGCAGACAAAACTACTCCTGAAACCAAACCTGCAGAAACCTGCAGGCTGGCAGTGCTTCCAGCCACCACATGCAGCTCCCACCCGCCAGGGTTCACTGTGCTCAGGCACGTAGGGTGTGAAACCCAAACACTTGGCTCAGGGGCTCAGACACCTCTGGCTAAAATAGCATTGGGACATGCGAAAACCAGGAATGCACTGAGATACAGCAGTAAAATGCTGTCAAATATGAGGTTCAGTACTAATGGCTCTGCAGAGACAATCACTTAGTCGAGGTTCATTAAGTCACCCTGGTGAGAAAGCAGCCCTGGTACAGGTAACTTAACCTGATTCCAAACATCACCAGGGAGAGCAACAGCTGGAGAAGTCTTGCCACCTGACACATCCAGCTCACTGAAATTTAGATTTCATACCTTCTGGTGATACAGCGTCAAAAGTAAAGACAAATTTGCTGAAACTATGTTACACGGATATAAAAAATAGCCAGAAATGAGGCTGGGGAATAGTGTGACAATAGAAAGGCAGTCCTGGAAGCCAAAGCTGGACCAAACCACCTATTCCATTTATCCTTTCAACCTTTCCCAATATTGTAAATGACCTAGTTTTCTTCGTAGAGCTCCACTGATGTTTTTCTGTCTGCTTGTCTTTAAACTTTTCATCTGCTGACGACTCTTTTTCCTCCTCTATTTGCACTATGGAGAACTTAAAAACACAAATGTTCTCTACTTCCAGAACCCTCTTGTCCCAGATGGGCCAAAAAAGGTCCCTGCTACAAACAGCAGCTCATTACTCATCCATGTCTCACTGGCATTGCACATCCTTTGATGGAGATGAGAGAAAATCGGGAATTCAGTGCCTTTATAAAGTCCTCAGAGCGCCTGCAGGAGCCCCAGAGCACTTCATGAGATCTGTTTCTCACCAAAAATCCCCGTATTTACTGTGAAATAAATATAATCTCTATGTCCAGTGGAGATGGGCAGGGACTGACGGATGTTACACAGAACAGAGAAACACGGGCAGGGAACCCTCACCCTGGGCCCTGCAGAGCACCAGGGGTAAAGCCTCACCTGGTTGGGTATTCTGAGAGGTGGCCTTGGACCTCCAGGGTACCGAGGGGACATGAAAGGCTGAAGGGAAAAAAAGAGAAACACTGCTGATTAATTCCACTCACCTTGTAAATGCCACCCTGTGTTACTGCCATGCTCACACCCACCCATGGAGAGCTCAGGACATTGCTCCCAACGTTTAGCAGTATTACATAAATTTAGACTTTCTCAGCCAATCTATCAGTATAAATTATTTAATATTTTGTCTCAGCAGTTGTAAGTGCAGAATATAAACAACTTAATGCATTAATAGTGAAGAATAAACCATAATCAGACATCTGTACTTCCCACTGCAAAAGGGGGAAAGGTGGGAACCTCGGAACAGAAAACAAAAGTGTTCTTTGGCGAGTTCAGAGGAAAGGAAGAGCAAAATAAGTCACAAATACTTTTCATTCACTTTTTCATAATACAGTAAAAAGCAACAAAAAATTGAACCTGTGGGGGGCACAGATTCCCAGTTCATGATGCAAATATTTAGAATTTTGCTGGCTTCTGTCGCCATGTCAGTTCAGTGCTGTACTCCTGCCATCCCTCCCTGCTCACATTCCAGATCTCCTCTCTCTCACACCTAAATTTATACCCAAACCTGTCACACTATCCACACCTAGTGAGGTTCTGGGGGCTGCTGGCTACTCCTGAGCTGCCTCACAGCCCACAAACAAGGCCAGTCCCCCAGATAAATGACTGGTACTAGCAGCAGAAACATTTAACTTCTCTGCTGATCCCAACCCAAAGTGTGGCAATAACCTAGAAATCTAAAAGGATGAGTGGCAAATCTACAGGAAAAAGGCACAAGCATCTGACTAAACAGAAGATGAAGAGGATGGCTTTGGCAGGCAGGAGTACCTACAGCTCCAGAAGAAAATGAAGAGATAAAAGTATGCTTTGACTGAGCACAGAGACAAAAAGACTGATTTAGACTAGCAATAGCTAGCAGAGTAACTGCAATTATTTTACCAATAATTACTACTGGAATTTTTCCTATGATCTTGCATCAATAAATTAATGAAACCTTTCACATCCTGGAATCAGATGAAAGCTGAAATAATGTAACCTACATAAACACATACTCAAAGCAGTGCTAGAAAGCAATTTAAAGTACAGAGGGTTTACAAACTGGAGAAGAAAGTTCAATAACAATTGCGAAAAGATTAATAAAAAGATACTTGAAATGATGTGCTGTAGAAGAAGGAGGCTCCTTTGTGCACTCTCTGATGGTGAGTACCTCTGATAAGGAAGAGAAAGGGCTGTGCCTGTGACAAGGCCCTGGTGAAACAGCAGAAGTGTCAGGAAATTAGAATTTCAACCATTTCCACAAAGGTCACCCCAGTGCAGCCACTCCAGTGAGGACCCTGGCTCTGACTTGTCTCCTCCAGAAAAAGAAACTCAACTTTATTTCCAGCTCTGCAGCTCAAAAAGGGAAATCTGAAGTGTCTCTCAATTCAGTCATGTCTCAAGAGCAGAACCACCCTACTAATACTATGTATTTGTAATAAAAAATAGAATAAAAAACCTGCTCCTTCCAAGCTTACAAGGTTTATATACTGTAAATATTCCTGTATCTATGTATTCTGCTTGTATTCAAGTAGAATGGCTAACAGTGACAAACACATTTAAAGTAGTTCCAATGGCTTGGTTTTCCACAACAATTTTGCCATTAAAAACCTTAATATTCTCATTTTTGTGTCAGTGACTGAACTTCTCCCTCCCTACTACCAATATTTTTTTTTCCACAAAAAGGTTCCACCAAAGATGTCTCAAGACAACAAGGAAATTCTGTCCAAAACTTTAATGAAAATATGTTAAATATTATCAGCTTTTCACTACGGTGGGAGCAGTTTTAAAGTCCACACACACATTATTGAGAACCAGATTCTGAAAGACACAAACTCAAGCAGCAGAAACTTTGTGCCACATGTTCATTCACCACTTGCCTTGTCACTTACAGGAACACCTGACATTTAGTCTCTGAACTAGTTTTACTTTAATTTTCTACTCTTTTTTTTTTCTTAGGAGTTGTTGAAATGTCCATGGCTTAGGGAGGAACCACTGTGGGCTTCCATTTCTTACACCAGGCATCCCTCTGTCCTTGACTTCTTGGAAACTTCTTCTTCCCCCTCTCTTGCAGCACAAGCACCCCTAAACTGAGTGGGCTCAAAATACTGAATCAAAACCTGTGCCCACAGACCTCAAACTGGTCACTCAGATCTTGTTTCTGAATGTGAAAATAAAATGTTTGCACGCTGAAGACTTGGACATTTCTGCCTGCTGCCTCAGACTTGTGTCAACTCAAAATTCAGCCATTTAAATGCACCTTAAACGGAAGCTCACACTTAATTTTCAGGAAGACAGAATCCTTATTTATCCTGGAGTTAAGCTGGAAAAATATTCAATAATGCAGCAGGCAACTTTAGCTGTCAGGTAGGAAGAAGACTGAGGGGCTAAAATCAACTTCTCCAATGGAGTTCAAGAACTGGCAGACAAAATAAAGTGTTTTGAAAAACAGAAAAGAACACTGTAAAACAAACAAACAGAAAACCCAGCAAAACCCAAGCAGCCAACCAAACCAAACAAATAAAATTCCCAAACCAGAGGACACACAAAAGACCCAATCCCATTAAAAAAAAAAAAAAAAACAAAACCCCACACCCAAAAAAGCCCACAAAACATAAAAA
>VYZQ01067970.1:96625-131131 GCA_013400655.1 Mystacornis crossleyi | reverse complement strand
TCATAAAAAAAAAAAAAAAAAAAAAACCACACAAACAAAATCAAACCTCCAAAATCCCTCAAAATTAAAAACAAAAAATAAGAGAAAAACAAACAAGCCACCACAAAAAAGGGGGGAAAAAACCCAGATTCAAAACAAATCCCAACCAAAACCAACCAAGCAACCAAAGAAACCCCTTAGAATGAATAAAACAAATAAATAGGCAAGAAAGCCAGATTTAAGCCATTGCTGAGATGGAGATGTCACCAACATCTGTTGACAGCAACACATTGTAATTCCTACCCACAGGTATGAAATTCACTACTTTGGCATCACAAAAAATATCCTGAAGGTTGCTATCCTGTAGCTGAGAGCAAAGAAAAAGAACCTTCTACTAAAATGGGTGAAAACGAAGCCAGAAAGGAAAAACTTTTTGTGTAGTCACTGCAGAATATTTGCACTTATCAACTTACAGTGAAAGTTAAAAAAAAAAAAAAATCCCAAAAATCTAAAAGGAGGAAAGTATTAAAACACTAGAATAATAGTGACAATACAAAATAAAATCAGGATGTGAAAGGTTAAATTTAATAAGGTCCCTGCTCTTACAGCAACATTTCACGTTGAATTGTTAAAAGTACTTTAAAGGAAGACAAGTTCAGGAACTTGAACGATGGTGCCAGAAGTTGTAGCACCTTTTTGTTATCTCCCTGCTTAAGAATAATCCAGCTGTGTACAGGGAGAGTAAAGGGTATCTCACAACCTCTGTGTTTAATGCAAGTCTGAGAGGTCTGTGTGCTGTGCAACATCAAAGTCTGGCAAAATCCTGTTTTTCTTGGTTCTCAACACAACAGAAAATAAGTTTCTCAGTGGGGAAGTCTTTGAGAGAGCAACGTTGCAGCACAACGGCCTCGCTGCCCACATTCTGGTGCCAGAAAACGTGATTTTACAAAAAGCATCCACCAGGAAGCTGATGTCATAGAAGCACAGAGGTGGGGACGTTTCTCTGCCAGTCACGCAGTTCTTGCTCTTTTCTAGTTGTTCAGGAGACTCTAAAATATGAAGTGGGTTAGTTTTCACTTCTGCCTGATAGTGGTGAAATAAGGTATTCAGAAGGTGGTGCTCTGCTAAGCATGACAGCCTTCAATAGATCTATTATTTCTTTAAATCGACTTCCCTTCCAAAAGCTGGGAGTTCAATTTACTTCCTTCCAGATCCAGGCTTTCTGTACTGACATTTTTATCCTGTCTTTCCTCACGCCTTTACATTTATCAATCTCATTCTGCCTCACATAAATTTGCAAAATTTACAATAATCCACAGCCAGAGAACATTTTCCTGAATATTTCAATTCCTATTGAGACTTTATTGACCGTAAATACATTGACCACAAATAAAAAAACACGTGGTGAGACACAGCTTCACACTTGGTGTGGAGAAGGACCGAAATGGCAATAATTTGTTTTATAACTCAGTTTTATAACCAACAGCACAAACACAAACACGACTCATCCCTAGAAGCTGAAAATGGAACCACAGACCTTATTTGTACACACTAGAACAAAAAAATCTTAAAATAATTGTGCTGATACTTGAGGTGCAGGAACTGGAGAACAGTTCAAGCTGCCAGAGACAAGGTCACTTTCCCTCTGGTAATTCCGAAAATGACCCAATCCCTCCACCCACCCATTTAAAAATTCTAAATGATAACAAGTGAAATGAACCAAAATTCTTTTGTTATCCTCTGTTTAAAAATCAGTTGCCAAGTTACACGTTTTGTCTCTGAAAATAAAATTCATCTTCACCAGTTTTGTTTTCAAACTCTACTCCTGGCTAGAAGGTTTGGCATCACTTACTATTATTAGTATCAGTATCCAAATGATAACAAGAAAGACTGCTGGGCATTCTTATTTCATTTTCCTATTAGGTAAATAATATTTTAATATATCTCTTCATCAGGAAATGCTCCAGAGGTGTTCTACACCTACATCTCCCATTCTCAGCCAAAGGGGGTTTGCCCACCTCAGAGGACCACAGGGAACCACTAAATATATGTGAATTGAATTTATAGGAGTAACCTTGCAATTCATTTTTCATCTCATTACTTTTTATTTGTTAGTTTCCTCTGTAAATTTTTTTTTTTGGTGGCATCTGTCTCAGCAGTAAAAAGTCACCCAAGTGTTCAGGACACTCTCCATTAGCACATTTTAGTTTCAAGCAGGACTAAAACCAAAATTATATTTTGCTGAAGTACTTCAGAGATGAAATTTGGGTTGTACACTGCACATCTTGCAGACTGCCAGAGCAAACCAAACCAGCTGTTTTTTTCTATATTATTTTACCTAAAAACATGTTATTCTCAGCACTGAAAAAGGATTTCTCTCTATGGTGGCCTTCCCTGATGACCAAACCCAGTTCCATGAGCAAGTTCTTTTCTGTGCTTCAGAAAAAGACCCCTAAAAAAATAATTCCTGTATTTATGGTGTTCTAAGAGCAGTCTGACAACTTATAAATAGCAACAGTAAGAGGTCTGATTTAATTCAGAACAAAGAGCAAAAATTTCTTTTTTTTCCCTAAATCGAAGAGCTCTTTCCCCATCTAAAATTCCAAGTTACAGCAATACCAGCTTTTAAAATAAATTTGATGCGTTACGCCTGGTCAAGGAACACCATATGGAAGAATACTGCAACACACACCTTGTTTGGTGTAGAAAAGTGAAGAAATAACTCTGTGCTTAAAAAAACCAACCAACCAATCAACCAAAAACAACCAGAAAAGTCCCAAACAAAACCTCTGCTCCCCAACTAAACATTTGTGATGCTGAAAGCCAGGTCTGCTTTTAGATGATCTTTAGGAATTGTGTTGTCATTGCACCTGTCTCACTTTGTGGGGAACATCATTATCTGAAACTCAAGATTTCATAATTGGGGGAGAAAGTTGCTAAGTTCTGCACATCATACTTGAAGGAATTTTGGAAAGAAATTCAAATTTTAAAAGAGGTATTACTTATATGAATTTTAAACCAGGTAAAGAGTTTTTACTTCTATTTTTATTAAATGCAAATAGAAGGGAAAATAGAGTTTTTCAAACGTGACAAGCCAAAACATCCAAGATGTGTCACCTTAAAACCCCCTAAAATAAAACCCCCTGCATTTTCAGAATTCAGACATCATCCAGACAGATGACTGAAGCCTGAGAAAGCATTTCCCTCAGTTTGATAAACCTGATAATGGTACACGGCTGATTAATTGGAACAGCTGATTAACTCCTCAAGCTGAGCAGCTTTAATTTGTTCCAACGGTTATGAGCAGTAAAAGCATTGCCGCAACTGCAGGGTGGAATTACAGAGGCCAGCAGATCCTGGATAACTTTATCTTTTAAAAGTTGACTTTGTACCTGGTGTTTAGAGAAAAGGAACCAAAAAGAGAGAAAAACACAAACTACTTACAGATCTTTCTAAATGGTAATACTCTCTCACATGGTGCAACAAGTCAAAATAATTTTTTAAAATGGAATATTTTAAAATGAAGTGTGATACTGGTGAGGACAAAAATGCACATATCCCAGTTATGCAAAGAATTAGACCTATAGTTTTATGACCTTGAATATTCCCAGACTGCTCTACTGGGGTGGGTGCATTTACAAACAATGAAGATTCCAAAAATACAATAAAATTCTTCCTACCAACATAATGATATAAACCCAGGGGGAAAAGATCCCCTTGAAAATCTTATTTTCAAAGCTACCAAAACGGCTGTCTTTGCTGACAAACTGCATGTGCAGCTCTGGTGACCTTTCATTCTTCCATCACAGTGTTTCCACAGCCCAGGATGGCTCTCAAGCTTCTGGCACTTCCCTGTACCTGCTCTGCTCCGATTCTTTACCTTTTCACTCCCTTACCTGCAACTGCCCCATTTGCTGCACTGGGATTGAGGCTGGGTGTGAACAGGTGCCAAATCCCGCTAATTCTGCCCTTCTGTTACAGTTTGTAACTATCTTAGTTTTATGGAAAAGTTAATGTTGCAAAAACGGGGAGCACGGGAGCAGGATCGGCACTGGGAGGTGGGTGATGGATCCTGGGGTGGATGATAAGGTGGGGCAACGGGGGAGATAAATGCAGACAAACTCTGAGGAGAGTGTGTGAGTGTTAAGGGAAGAGGAGAGCTGGAAGAATTCAAAGGGGTTCAAAAAGAAACAAAACATTTTCAGACTGGCAGAGATACAGGTGCTGGTTCTGCACAGACCAGGCTGAACCACAGCACATCCTCTGGCTCCAGCTGTGCCGTTCCACAGCTGGAACTGGGAATCCTCATTCCCTGCACAAACAATAACCCCCAGTGGATAATTCACTCCAAAATGGCTTTAAAGAGCTGCTGGGGGGTTCCTCCCTCCTCATCTCCCTTCCTTCAACTGCTTTAGCCAAATGCCGCATTTANATATATATATATTTATATCTCAAATAGTAACGTTAGGCAGGAAAATAAAGTCCTCTTTGCTCATGTGCCTTACTGTAATGATGCTCTCCTGAAGCATTAGATCAGCTCTACTATGGCAAACAAGGCTAAAAATACTTTAGAATAATATGGATTGAGCTGAAATGATCTCAGGCAGCTGCCACTAGATGGCAAGGCAGGCTCATGGTACTTTGCAGGGCTGGGTTTGGGCTGGTTTTTTTTTTCCCCCTTTATATAAGAGGAATATGTAACATTTGTATTTCAAACATGGTGTCGACACTTCTCTCCCATGCCATTCCAAGTTTATCTGGTGATCTGAAGTTGGTGAACGAAGCCAACCACTTGAAAAGCCCTTTAGAAAACACAGGCACCACGGAAATAATGTTTAGTGGTAAGTTGAACTTGAAGAGACTAAACAAATGTGCTGAAAAAAGTAACGCGTTTAAAAGAAAGGGCGCTTCGCTTATGTGTGAAAAGGTACAGACAAGTGTTAGAATTTGACTTTTAACAAAACTACCAAATTAAACAAGTGAACTGTCAATTATGAAACAACCTGCTTCCCCTGCAGCTCTCAGCAGGATCCCCTAGGTGAGTGCCTCTACAGCCAGTCACGTTCCTCACACAGCCAACCCTCTGGTCAGCCGTGGAATAGAGGAGGTGAGGACACCTGGGGTTTAATTAAACGTACATCTAAGCGTTTCTCCTAATTGCAGTGCACAGGGTCAGACGTTGGGCAGTGCTGAGTATCAGTAACTTGGAGAACTAGTGGGCGGTGCCCCTGCCCATGGCTGGGGTTGGAACAAGAGGGGCTTCACAGTACCTTCCAAACCACTCTNTTCACTCCCTTACCTGCAACTGCCCCATTTGCTGCACTGGGATTGAGGCTGGGTGTGAACAGGTGCCAAATCCCGCTAATTCTGCCCTTCTGTTACAGTTTGTAACTATCTTAGTTTTATGGAAAAGTTAATGTTGCAAAAACGGGGAGCACGGGAGCAGGATCGGCACTGGGAGGTGGGTGATGGATCCTGGGGTGGATGATAAGGTGGGGCAACGGGGGAGATAAATGCAGACAAACTCTGAGGAGAGTGTGTGAGTGTTAAGGGAAGAGGAGAGCTGGAAGAATTCAAAGGGGTTCAAAAAGAAACAAAACATTTTCAGACTGGCAGAGATACAGGTGCTGGTTCTGCACAGACCAGGCTGAACCACAGCACATCCTCTGGCTCCAGCTGTGCCGTTCCACAGCTGGAACTGGGAATCCTCATTCCCTGCACAAACAATAACCCCCAGTGGATAATTCACTCCAAAATGGCTTTAAAGAGCTGCTGGGGGGTTCCTCCCTCATCATCTCCCTTCCTTCAACTGCTTTAGCCAAATGCCGCATTTATTGAGTCGGGAATACAAACTCTGTTGTTTAACAATGTGTCATGCCACGACTTTACTGTAAATATGGTCAATATTAAGTATGAATGAAAATAGTACATTACAGAGGTATTTTACAGCCTTACACTGCACCTTACAAATCCATTTTCTTTTTATGTGTAAGTTGTTCATCATTTCTGCTTCAAAATGCAAGAGATATTTGTTACTAATTTTTAATTTGCTGACTTTGCTTATTCTCAACTAACTGATAAACTTTGATTTCTATTTATTTACATATGGTAGATAGATATTTGTTATATATTCATATCTAACAAAGATAAATGTTTATATATACATATATATTTANAAGCCCTTTAGAAAACACAGGCACCACGGAAATAATGTTTAGTGGTAAGTTGAACTTGAAGAGACTAAACAAATGTGCTGAAAAAAGTAACGCGTTTAAAAGAAAGGGCGCTTCGCTTATGTGTGAAAAGGTACAGACAAGTGTTAGAATTTGACTTTTAACAAAACTACCAAATTAAACAAGTGAACTGTCAATTATGAAACAACCTGCTTCCCCTGCAGCTCTCAGCAGGATCCCCTAGGTGAGTGCCTCTACAGCCAGTCACGTTCCTCACACAGCCAACCCTCTGGTCAGCCGTGGAATAGAGGAGGTGAGGACACCTGGGGTTTAATTAAACGTACATCTAAGCGTTTCTCCTAATTGCAGTGCACAGGGTCAGACGTTGGGCAGTGCTGAGTATCAGTAACTTGGAGAACTAGTGGGCGGTGCCCCTGCCCATGGCTGGGGTTGGAACAAGAGGGTCTTCACAGTCCCTTCCAAACCACTCTACGCTGCTCTGCTTTAAACTCTGCATTTAGGAGAGGTAAAAGAAGAAATTTAACTAAGAGGCAAATAAAATCCTGTGAAATCAATAGTTTACATGCTGTTCAAAAACTCCAAACACCTCAGTGAACACATGCTCCAAAACTTCCCTCTGGCCTCTGCTCATTTGCTTACTAACACCAACATTGTCCACAAGGATCAAATAAATGGTCTGCAAAAATACAAATGTAACATCTCAAATTGATTAGCTGCCTTAAAACATCAGTGAAGAGAGGGATTGAAATGGACCTCAGTCCCTGGAGAGCAGCAGTTGCACCTGCAAGACCGGATGTGAAAACCTGTGCGTCTCTGAATTCTATGACCTGAACCTCTTTGATCACAAGTGGAAGACTTAACTCACTGTAAATGAATTTGTGAAAGCCTCGTGTAAAGCTGTGCCTGCTGACATTATATACATCCACTAACATGAGACCCAAAGGTAATTATTTATTATGATCCTACTCAGCCTTTCAGTTGCTCAGTTTCTGTGTCACGGTCAGACAGGGCTCCAGAATCAGGGACAAAGAGCAGGTCTTGCTGGTATCCATGACTAGCCACACAAAGAAACTAACAAATGACATGGATTTAAAATGTCTAAAAATGACACAGAAAATGTCTGAAATTACTTTATTTTATTAACACAGTAGCTAAGTGCCTTCCTCACACCTTAGCTCCACGTCCAGGATGTTCCATACGGGAAAACTGGAAAAGGACGATGTATTTCCAGACTCGGGCTGGGGTTGGTTGGGCATTTCAGATATGTATAAAATCCTGTCACCTCTATGCAATCTAATATGGTTTCACTACATCTTTGCCCAAAGCAGCTGCTTGGATTCTCCTGTTTGGAGTTAAGGAGTCTTGTATGGCAGAACTGTCGTGCCCCAGACATTCAAGTGTTGCTGCTCATGAACCAAGAGCAGGTTCAGCTTCTGTTTCACACTCTGGAGTTATTTCCAGAGTCCCACTGCTGCACAGACTGAGAGAAGATGAGGACAAAAAGTATGTGCCTGTGCACTTAGATTTATACACAAACACACCAGTGGAGGAAACTGAGGCACGTCCTAACTCCACATAAATACTGACTTTTCAAATTTCACTTTTGACACTGCAAACAACTTCTCTTAAAAAAACCCGAAAAACCACGAACAAACAAAACCCCAAAACCTCATTTATTTGCTGACAATAGCTGTGTACAACTCCACCACCTTCCCTGCACTGTGCCACTGACTGTCAGCACTGCAGTGACCATCACTCCTCACCTGAACTGAAGTATTAAAGTACAACTACAGAGAGAAACAAGACAAATTCAGCTGCTGGCTTCAGAACCTCCACCTCTGTGGACCAGGCGTGAAATGCCACAGGTTGCTAATTAACAGCAGTGCTAGTGGTCTACCTGTATGAGAAAACCTCATTTTACAAAGAGCAGAGTTTTACCACATACTGTCTGAGAAACCATAAATCTCCTATATTTCTTTACCTCCACATGCTATAATAGCAAACTGCATTCTTTTATTAAAATAAAATATATTGCTTTTCTTTTATAAAAAATAAGTGTTTCAAAAATCATGTTAGACGCCTGCAGTGCCAACCAAAAGGGAAGCCTGTTGGTGTTTCTTCATTCCCAGCACATTTTCCCCCCTGGACTGTGACATTCCCCTGCTCTGATAAGAGCAGCAATGACCCCACTTTGCTCACATCCCTGTTAGTGCTCAGTGCCCACCCAAGAAGGGGACGAGTTCTGCACCCACGAGTGTAAAACCAAGAGGGAAGAAATGACTTTAAATCATCTGTGACCCCTGAGTTCTACAAGCAGAGCTGGCAGGTACTGGCTGTCAGCAGCTTCAGCTTAGCCCAACCCAAACAACTCCTGAAAGCAACAACAGGCACTCTCCTTATCATTCCAGGGTGACCTTCCAGATGCATTTCGGGCTAAAGGAATTAAAATGTGAGGCTTTTGTGGAGCAAAGTCTCAGTGCACTAAATATAGACACAAGCACCTCTCTCCTGCTCTGCCCGTGTTGTCTGACTCTGGAGAACAAAACGTCTGCTGTCATAACCCAGGAGTGAGGGGCAGGTCTCAGCTCCAAACTGCTGGGGGGAGAAGACTGAGGATTGCCAGCTCTCAGACCAAGACTGATGAACCTGTTCTCTGTGGTTTGTTTTACTCTGGGATCAGAGGAATTGCAGGAGAGGATGGAGAAACAGCCTGTCCAGATAAAGGTCTACCAGAACAGCAGCACCCATGGAGGAAGAAGGAGGTTTTCACCAAAAGTTTCCCTTTCTTGCCTGTGATTTCACCTGTGTTGCACAGCAGCAGCTGATGCCCCTCCATTTTCAAGTTCCACACACACGGGCTCTGTCTGCCAACACATTTTCTTGTCCTTGGGGGAACTGACCTTGGTGAGACTCTGCTCTGAGGAAAGTTTCAGAGCCCAGCACCAAGTGCTGCCTGACAACACCCACTGCAGCACCAGGGCTGTCTGCACTCACAGCCTCACGCACCTCAGGCTCTCTCCAGGATGGAACCCGCTGCATTTTGGCTTCGCTCCCCTTGCTGGGATTGCTCCCAACAACATCAGTGCACCCACTACCACACCGGATTTCCAAAATTAAGCACACAACTACAGCAAGAATTAATAACCTACTGAAAAAATGTTCCTTTTCATTCCCAGGCCTTGCAAAAAGAGCAGGACGATGTTGTGGCTTCCAGTCAGACCCAAGCCAGATACTGGCACACAATGAGATTTTACCCACACCCAACTTTCCATCAGCTCATCTTTCTTACATCTTCAAAGATCTGGAGTGGCTAGAAGTCTTTTCACGCTTCTAAAAACAAAACTCCCACATCCTCCTTCTGCAAAACCTTTAAAATAGTTACTGTCTCCTCTGTACTTCACACACTTGTCCTATCTGTGCCCCTTCCCACCCTAATTGTCATCACAGACAATAACAAAAAAAGTTAATTCCTCTGACATCACAACTAGAGTGGGAGGCCAAAGTAAAAAAAAAACCAACAACCCTGAAATATTGATATAATATAAAAATTAAGACAAAAATTAGGTGTAAAAAAGTCTATCTAACCAGCTGTTCAAAGCGGTAAAAGCAGAAATAAATTAATTACTGAGTTCTGCCAGCTCCTGAGATTTTTGTGACTGGCAGCAGCCGGATATTTTCCACTTCGCTTCCAAGTATCTTTTCATTCATGTATTACAAATCAAGCCTCAGTTTGCCAGTGTGGAGAAAAACAACTGAGTTTTGGTGAGGAGAAGATGCAAGCCCAGCTCTGGAGAGCCCAGCCTCGGGTCACAAATACCACGCTGGGCTTGCACTAAAATGTCCTAATGCACTAATTTCTTCCACCATCATATGCTGAGCTGCTGCTGCCCAAAGTGTTAAACGAGTGTTTAGCTCCACTTAGGACAAAGCTGAACAGAAGCAACACACGGTCTAAATCCCTGACTTCACTTTGTTAGACACTGGGGCCGAGATCTTCAACGTGCAGGGCAATGCTCAGTGGGACATTCTGCATTGCCCAGGCTCAATTCCCACAGAAGCTCAGAAATTTGGCCCGTGGCTTTGGCACAGAGCTGAACACAACCAGCAACGTTCTGACTATAAAATTTCCATGCAATGTTATGTATATTATCGTAAGAAATTACTTCAACATTACACTCAAGCATTTTCAATCTCTGCTAAAAACCTGGCACCATTTCTTCTTCTGTGTGTACTATTTCATAAATAAAATACTTGTCAGTCGAGTCCCTTCCTTCCCACTTGTCCACTTCTGCTTAAAAATAAACTCTCAAATATTGCACCACACAGTGAGACACCGTTCAGAACAAGACCTTTTCTACAGACTTGCAAACAGTATTACAAAGGATTTTCTATCCTAAAATTCCTGTTATCATAATGTTTTTTCTGAATACCTGAAAAAACCCCGGTGGTACTGGACCTACTGGCATGCCATCTCCTGGGGGAATGTTTCCTAGCACTGGGCTGGGAGCTGCTGCAGCACTCTGAAAAGAACAAAGGGAGAATAAACCTTTGTCATTGCATGGTAGGCAATAAACCCCCCCTCCCAAAAAACCCCAAACCAAATCTGGACCTTTATCTGACCAAAGTGCAGAAAGTAATTCTCTGGGTATGTCATTATGCCATTGTTTCATCTGAAGGTAAATTAAAATTGATAAGCCTTCCGTCTATACAAGTACCATGATTTGTTGAAATAACAAATGTATGTTGAGAGGAAGGGTGCCAGAGACTGCACAGGCCAATTAGACAAATCCTGACAAAATTTTAAAATATGTAGCATCTGAGTGTCTCTGCATGCACCAGCGTGAATGTAACTTGCACACTTCTTGTCTTAAGCATATGAACAGTCTTGCACATGCACACAGAGCATAAAGAAAGTAATTTATGCATTTTATCAGCAATTTCCAAGCACTTTAAAGGTAATTTCAGCAGCCTGTAATATTTTTCCAGAACAACAACAAGCTTCAAAACAGGGCTCTACTATAAACAGTACAAGAAGGGATGCTCATGATTCTGCTGGTAATGCTCAAGATTTTACCAATCCCAAAAATAACCACCATGACAAATTAGAAGAATTCAGGTTACATTTTTGGAAGGGAAAAGGAAAAAGGGATTTCTAAGGAGTGAATCAGAGGATGAAGTTAGTTACCTTTGCAAATCCTTCAGCTGGAATAAGCGAGTAAAGAATATTGCTCCTGGCAATTTACACGCAGGAGACTGTCACAGAAAAGAGAAGACAAACTGCTTCTGTTGTCATGTGTTGGAACCTCAATTACTTTTAATTTCTAGCATTCTTCCTTCCTACAATGTGTTTCTGTGGGGCATGAAGCTGAATCACCTATAAATGTTCAAAATCCTATGTGAAAGTACTGGAGCACACAGAATGCTCCCAGAGCCACTGGCAAGTTACTAATGACCTGCCAATGCCTGCCCTGCAGAACACACAGATATTAAATTATCACTCTATTTACTGTGCGCTCACACTCGACACCTAAAGATGCAGATCTGGAAACTGCATTTCCAGGTGTTTGGCACAATACCTAGGAAAGGAAAGAATAATGCTGGAAAGATCTGAAAACTGGCACAAAGGAGGGCTGACCTTTTTCAATCAAGCAGAAAGGAAATATTCAGTTAATCACCACAGATTCCTTCAATGGCTTAAGCTGTGTTTTAGAATTAAAAGTTCTGAACAACTAGCAGTAACATATTTAGCATCCAAGCTGAACATTCTTTGGAAAAGTCTGGAATGTGTCACTGAAATATAAAGTCTGCAAGAAGCACTGGCTTTCAAAATGAGTGCAAGGCTTTGATTCACTGAAAAACCCTGTAATAAAGGGTAATATCTATGCAAGGATCAGTGCTAAAACACCGTCGAATTGCATCTGACAGAGACAGCCAGCCAGGTGAGCTGGATGCAGCAAACACTTTGGAACCATAAACACAAGCCATGCAGAGAGAGGCCACCACGATGCAGCCAGAACAGCCTGGGAGCTGTGGCCAAAAAAGGTGGTGCTTTACCAGCCATTGCCACTCATGTCAAATAGTTATTTTCACATCATCTCCATTTCCAAAGGAAAACAGAAGAAAAAGTTGATGGTTTGCTGCTTTGTTTGAGTTTTTTTAAGGTAATATGAGCTCTTTAAGCATCATATAAACCCACGACAGGCACAGTCTGAGTGAAGCACATTGGATGCTCTTCTGCAGGTACGGGTTTTCTGGATGAAGGATGACAACAGCAGCACCACTGACGGAGAAAATCGATGATGTTAAAAGCCTGAGCATCACCAAGAGCCCCAAAGAGGCTGAGCGAGGAGGAGCAGCCCATTACTGTGGCACCAGTGCTGATGCGCTTTACCACAGCACCACCCCACCCTGCACCATCACCCCCGGGCTGAGCCCCCTCGCTGGCCACAGGATGTGCCCCCTGCAACATCCCGTGGGAGTGACAGGGGAGAGAACAGCCCCTTGGGATGCAGGGACCTGGTGCCAACAGTTCACGCTCCTTCCCACTTTGAAAATTATATTTAAGAAGTGAAACGGCAAATTTAGTTTAAAAATAAGAGCGGGAAATAATGACTATTCCAAAATGGTGGGAGAGAAGGATTAAAGTTATGACTGTTAGCCATTTGCTGTCCTAAAAAGACTCTGTAAGAAATACACCTAAAAAAAGCCATTTTCACAACTGTCTCGAAGAGTTGGGTTTTTTCCCCCCTATTTCTGAGTCTCCTCTGGCACTGACACCAGAGGAAGCCCCGTTCCCCGGTGAATCACCAGGAACTGGCAGGGAGGGACTCCATGTGCTGGGCTTAATTTCTAGTGGATTATGAGGGACTGAGGCTGGACGGCACTCCCAGGTCCCAAACGTTTGTGCAAGGAGGGAAGGAGGACACAGAGTCTGCGTGGCCGCAGCAGCAGGTCCCTGTTACTGACAGCTGCAGAACCACTCCATAATTGTCAGAATTCTGCAGCTGCAGCCATTCTCAGGTGTTACAAACACTGCCATTTCTATCTTTCGTTATGCAGTGCACTAGGGTTTTTTTCTGTTTTCATGTTCGTTTGGGATTTTCCTCCCTGATGGGCAATGAAGTCCCAAAGCCAGAAATAAAACATTTTCAGTGTTTTGGGTGTATTACATTTTCTAGCTTGCGTTAAATAATGAATCTTTTAAGAACTTCTACCAGGTAGATCAATAAACAAACCTGCAACTGCTGCATGGAAATATTCTTATTTATTCTATCCTGATGAATTATTCATTCTTTTTCCACAGTTCCATAGCAAACCATGGCCTCCTTTTGCATGCCTTACAAGTTGTTCATCATTTATACTTCCATTAGTTTGACATTTTAAATATTTGCAAATTGCTTTCCCTGCTTTTCATAAAAAGATGAAATCGGAAAATTTAGATGGTATAAACTCTTTGTATAATATCTCACCTCCTTAAAAATGGAAATCTGTATTTGCTTTTGTAGCTAAAATAATGAATTTATACTAATGAATTTATAATAAATTACAATTACTAATTAAAACAGTGTACCTCAGTGAAAGTTATGGTCATTCCTTCTCTATCCAAGCTACTCTTGGCAATACAAAAATAAATTATTATGGTAACCAATAAAATTAGCTATGGTTTAGGATGGATTTATAATAAAGAAATCACAAAGCAAATAAAATGCAAAATAAAATCATTTAGCTATTCCACTAGTACAGTATCTGAAGTATAAAAAAATCCAGAGATAAACCTGCAACGCTCATTTTTTGAGGCCATCCCCAAAAGTGCCTAATGAGGGAAGCTTACAAATAATTTCATTTGAAACCAAAGAATGCTACAAAGAAATTATATTATAAAAATCCTCACTGGCTTTCTTTTACTAAGTCATTCGATTTCAGGTATTTTGTTTACAGTAAGACTTTCTTATTTTTTTCCAAAGTAAGCAGTTTACCACATGCTACTAAATTTGTCCACTCAAGGGAGACTTCTGTTTTTAAGTCTCCCTGAGGGCAAACAATGACATCAACTGGATGATGGAGGGGAGGAGCTGGACCTTACAAATAAAAGTGTTGGACACCCAATTCCCTCACCACCCCACCCTCCTCCACATCAGCCCTAAATCTACTCTCATCATTTAACAATATAATGCCTTCTTATATTTATACCAGCAACCACAACATCCAGACAAAGATATTCTGCCATGGATGGTACAAACACAATCAGATAGACTAGGAGCAGAGCAGAAACCATCACCATCTCAGGATATTTTTGTAGCCACTGGTACTGGGTTAATGACACAAACTGAACAGTGAATGTGGAATGTGAAGGACAATGCAGGGAAACCACAACCATGTCTGAAATGCTGCTGAGAGCAGCACAGTCAGAAGGAAAAGTAGAAAATGTCAAAAGTTAAACAATTACTGTTTCTTTATTTTTTTCCTCCTCTTTCTTCTCTTTTCTGGGGACAGAGGATAAATATCTAGTACATTAACTCCGGAAATTATGGGAAGTAAGGAATTTAAATGTAGTTCGTAACTTTTTTTTTTTTTTCTGGAAAGACAAACAGTGGATGACTACTATTTCCAGTCATATTTACCGCATGTTTAATTTCTGGTCATTGAAGTGCTTTGAAGTGCTTTGAAGTGCCAGACATACTGCACCCAATACGGTAAAAAAATACCAAATTTCCTTTTGTAAACATTCAATTTGTAAGTTATCAAGTGTTTCTAAGACATCAGCTGGTTACTGTAACAGACCTTCCCTATTTGTACCCATACAAATTAAAGAAGTATTAAAGGAATTATATTGATTAACCACTAGCAACTTTCTAGTTTTCTCCAAGATGGAACATAAAACTCCTCATCATCCTGAAAAGTAAAATAAATAAAATTTTTTAAGACCCCCAACACTTTAATTAAGTCTCTGTGCCTTTTACAAAGCCTTTGAACACTTGGCTGTACACAAAACCCCCAGACTCAGCAGCCTTGGTTTACTCAACAGTGATTGGAAGGTCATGCCCAAAAAAGGTGGATTCATCACACTGAAAGAGGCAGGTACTTTGAAAGATCTGGATCATGAGACCTAATTAAACCCTGGCATAGCTCCACTGATATATATTTGTCTAAACTGCTTAATTTCTGTTGTGTAACAGGAAGGCATTCACATGACAGCACAAGTCTGAGAAGTGTAATTGTGGAAGGTCATTCCTTGCAACTTCTCAGTTTTCCTCCAATCCCAGCTCCCTATGGTTTCATCTGGACTCCGTAATTTTTTTTCTCTTCATTCCATCTTGTTTATGGATAATAAAGAATAATAAAAATAATGGTGCCATCAACGCAGATGAAAAAAATCACATTTAATCCTTTTCTTGGAAACACAAAAAGGGCTGCACCAGCAGACGTGGTCATTTAGGGAAGAGCAGACCTGTTGATGGTGGTGATGATGATGATGATGATGATGAAGGTGTCCTCTGGGATTCCACCCATCCTTCCTCCCCAAGAAATAATCCCACCCCCAAACCAACTGCACTCCAGCAAAGCTTCCCTGTATCTGAAGTGGGATCACAGTTTATATCCCAGTGCCCAGTCCAGGGGTTTCATCCTGCTTAGCTGAGACAGAGAAATTACATTACAGTGCTGAAAACCAGCCACTGGGTTGGAACAGAAATTAATTTTGAGGAAAGCTTTGTTATCAGTGAATAAAAAGACTTCAAATTCTTGTCGGAAGACAACATTTCCATCCTGTCTCTCTGCTGCTGCTTCTTGGATTATTTAGAACATAACTTCCACACAAGATTTTCTCAAAATTATGGTTATAAAGCAAAGATATTTAAAAGAAACCTTCATTTTTGCCAGAAGTTAACAAAATCAGTATTATGCACAGGTATCAATGGACTATTCGCTTACAAAAGGCGCAGAAGTAATTTGTGTTTTAGATACGGAAATAAACCTACAAAACTCTTCTGAATTTCTGCCCATTCTTCTGTTTTGTTTAGTTGTTGGGGTTTTTTCCCCCCCAAAACAGAACTGTACCGAAAAGCAGAATACCCAGTCATTTCCCAGTTACTCCTGAAGATTCAGAAACGATACTGCAAGTAATGCTCTCAGCCCGTTTTCTGTGAAGGCAAGGGCACTGCTGCAAGGTGAATTCCGGGGCCCGTGTCAGCCAGCCGGGTGTGTGTGTGTGTGCAGGGCTGGGGTCCCGGCTGCAGCAGCAGCAGCCCCACCAGCAGGAACCTCCGCGCTGCCGACTGCCAGAGGCACCTGAGGACACAACATGCTGCCGCTGAAGCCTGGAGCCGAGTTGCGGTGATACTTCAACAAATTTACTTCTTTTCCAGAAGTGACACTTACACCCCTCCTCCAGACTCCCTGGAGACCGAGGCAGCTCCGATCGCTCGGCAGCCGCAGGATGCTCCGCGCATTCCCCGCGCTGCTCTCCTCCTGCTTCCCCCCAGGATTGTCCCTGCCGAGCAAGGGCCGCTGCTGATCACGGGTTTAGCCCCCTGCCCGCCCCAGGAAGATGCTCCTCCTCACACAGGGAACGCTCCCACCTCCACACCTTCTGTGTCTCCCGCTCTGGTTTTTGAATTCCAAATATTTCCCGTGCTCAAGACAGGACTCGCTGCACAAAGGGGGCTGATCGCTGCTCATCCTGCCCTCCTTCTTTCCCAACACGCTCTGCCATTTCTTCCCGTGCTCGACAGATAATTCATGGTTGGTACAATTGCGCTAATTGGACTAGTATGACAAGACTATCTCATACCCTGACTTCCCCTAGCAATTAAGTGGTTGGCACAGCGTCTTTTAATCATTTAATTAATCTAATTGTTAAACCCATTTTATTTTCCAAAGATATTAAGATTGCCAGAGTATTGTATCCCAGTTCTCATGGCCCAGCACTCCACACAAGTCAAGTGCTTTCCCATTTTAGGAATACAGTGATTATTAAGATGAAAGTTTTTCTGTATCTCTCTGTCCTTTCCAAGTTATGAAACAAATGAACAAACATGCTGTGAGCTGAAAGACTAAAATTTGATTATGAAATGCAAAGTAGCCTGGTTTGGGGTTATCCTCAGGTCACCAGGGAGTGATTCAGCAATGCTGGCAATATATGCACAACTTCAGACAGGAAAACACACCAAAAAGCCCTCAGTAATTCCTTCAGAATTCAAAATGGATTTTTGTCTCCATATGTAGCTGACTGGAAAAGTCATATGCACAAAAAGCTAAATTTTACTTCAGAGGGACCTGAACTGCAGAATTTACTTCATGATGGAAATGATTTTCTGCTTCTCCAGAGTCTGAAAAATTGTTCATTTGGATGTTCTTGTCTGGACCTTCATGTCATGAAATTGCCCTTTAATAACCATTTAACTAAGATACTAACCACGGATACATCTCTGCTTTCCAAGCCAGTGCTCCATAAGTTATTACTCTGTCCTAAAATGTGAAAACATGTGACTCCACAACACGGCAATTCTAACAGCACATTTTCATAGAGAAAACTTACTGAAGCAACCATTTGGGGGTTTTATTTGAGCATTAGCTCCATTATCAATGGAGTTAGTGGTACATAACACATAACACAATACACACTTTAGGGTCTCTAGACTGAATTTCATTGCTTTAAAACCAGTGGTATTTGCGTGTGCAGGTGCTGATAAATAAATACTTAATTCCCTAGCAATTACGCGTTCATTTGAAGAAAAATAGGATAAATTTAAAACTCATGGAAAGCTAGCCTCTAAACTATCTCATTTTTCTCATGTTGCCTGAATATCTATCTTTGGATAAATGTAACTTGTTGAGCAGGGCGTTAACACCTCTAAGTGCTAAACCAGAATTAGGCACTGTGCTTGTGGAGACCTCACATTTTCATGCTGGTGATTATTTGTTTTAAAAGAATTACAGGGAGTAGTCAAAGAGCAACAGAAGCCTCACAGCCAGGGGGTACCAGAATTCGAGGAATTTCCATATTTCCATCCATCCATCCATCCATCCATCCATCCATCCATCCATCCATCCATCCATCCATCCATCCATCCATCCATCCATCCCTCCTCCACAGATAGCAGGGGCACAGCAGGGCTCAGTCCTCCAAGGACATGCTTTTTGGATGCCCTCCTGAAAAGAAACCCTAATTCCATTGCTTTGGGAATTTGATCCAAGAAAACCAAGGGCTGGCTGAGGACTGGGGTAAGGAGAGATAGCCCTGCCAGGAAAAACCCTGGCTCCAAACTCGCTGGTGCCCAAGCCACACAGCAGAGCAGGTTAACCTGTCTCAGGTGGCTCCTCCTCAGGGAACCAATTATTTTACACCCCGTGGTGTGAAAATCTATAGCAGTGATAATGAGAGCTTGAATCTTTCAGGGTTAACTACCTCCTACAGCTCTTAAACACACCTTTAAAACCTTATTATTCTGCTTATTTTATTATTATTATTATTATTATTATTATTCAGGTTTTTAGGTGGTGCCCACACAGACACTGAAGGGATGCTGATCCATGCACAGCTATTCCACCTGGCTGGTCCATGGACTACTGAATCACCCACATGGAAAACAGTAACACTGACAGTGTTATTTTAAAATACATTATGTTATACAAGGAACAAGATTCAAAATTCAGCTGATGCAAGAATGATTGCTGAAACTTCTGCTTCACCATGTAATTCTTCATTGCACTTCATAAAAAAAAAGAAAAAAAAGAAAATCAGCTAAACGCAGGAATATGGTATGAAAAATTGCCTTCATAAACACTTTTATACATGCACAGATTGCATATAGAAACAGACTGCGTTTAAATGAGAATTATGTGTACATGTATCTTCACTAAAAATGCACATTTCGCAGTGAAGGGACCGTTAGAAAGTACAGCAGGTATAAACCCCCTTGTTTATATAAATAAATCAGTCACATTGCACGGATCCAAAACAAAAGCAAGCCTGTTTTTCCAAGGTCCCTGGCTGAGTCTGTGAGTGCAGACCTGTCAGGGTCACCTTTACCTCAGCACCATGTCGAAGATGGCCTAAAACACCAGAGATTAATGTGAGCACTTAGTGGTGGCAATAATCCATATTTCACTATATATAAAAAACTGGCTTCCTCCTCGGCTAACACAGAGAGGCTTACAGAAGGAAAAGTACAGACAGATCCAGTTTAGCTCTGTTATTTAAAAAATTACCTACAGGAGAGCAGCAATCACCCATGTGCCACCTGAACATGCCCCAGCCCACAATGTCTTGGGAATTAAGTTTAAGCTCAGGGTGAAACACAGCAGAATGAGAACTATGTAATGTACAGGCTGGAAACAAGAGAAAATGAGACTTGAAGTCAATTGAAGCATTCTCCTCATCCTACTCTACGACAGAGGCATTTTCCAGGAGGAGGAAAACATGGCTTTTATTGGGATTGCTCTAAGCGGCAGCCAAGGAACAGAAGTCTAAAGCTCCCCCATCCCACTATTTCCTCTTCTTCACTTCCACTTCTGAGCCTTCCAATCCCTCAAAACAACTCCAGGCTTTTCAGTCTCTGGGGACTGCAGCCCATCACACAAAAATAAGCAGTTTTCTGCAGGCAGAGGGTCCCAGGGGAGGGATATTCATGCTTCCTACAAAAGCTGACAAAACTTAAGTGTCAGGTAACAGTGGATAATTGTAGTACTTCATTTAACTGCTTCATCTACCCTAATAGCCTGCACAGAGCAAGTGCTGATGAAAGGGACTGCAGATTCCTGGGATGGTGAAGTTTCTTTCCTGCAATTACCTCAGAGCTGCTCACCTGTGTGCTTGATGTCCCTTATGCCTCCAGCTTCATGTGAAATGAACAGAAAACATTTTTGATTTTCCCTACAAGTACCACTCCATGGAAGGGACTTTCCAGGATTTGTTTTCCAGAAAACACCCTTTTTTCTCATTCCTTGTGATTACCACTTGCATGGATATTTTACTAATCAAGATAATGCACAACAGAGGCTGTTCTTACTTTCTATGCACTCAACTTGGTACCTCTTTAAAATATCTGGACTATTTCATTCCTACCCAGGTCTATTTCATCTCCTGTCTAATTAAAATGTTACCACTCCAGCCTGAAAATCCAAGAGAAAGGTGCAAAGTTTGCATAGAAGAAGGACAATCAAGGGGTTATTTTTTTCCCTTAGTGCCCCCAGTTTGGTGCTATTCCTCTATGAACTTGTGCTTGTAGCACTCTTCGTCCTATTGGACACATAGCAAAATTCACATTTAGCACAACTGCTTCAGATTGGTGAGAGTCTGTCCAGAGCAGATTGCATGAAACAACTGGTAATTTTCAGATTGAAAACCAGCCTACAACACAGTAGTGTGTGAAAAGGTGACAAATATCTGAGTTTAAATATATGCAATACGAAGCTTGGACAGAACGTTTTACTTCTCAGGCTAAGGTAACACTATCACAAACTGTTATCAGCCACAGCAATGAACTTGTACAGGTTTTTCAATTATTATTTTTAAAATCCTTCTTTATGCCCAGGACAGTGTGTGCATTTTTAGCATGATAATGACAAAGGCACACTTGATAAAGCACCATAAAAAAAACCCCAAAACCCCAAAACCAACCAACCAACTAAACAAAAAAAAACCAACAAAAAAACCCCAAACCCCACACCCCTAAACAGTATTCTATTACTTTTCTCATTGTAGTTGTTAAATCCTTCTCATCCTCAACAACCCTCAACTCTACCAGTGCCCATTCCTGTGGTGTTCCTCAAGCACTCAAATTTTGGGTGTATTGGTTATTTTGGAGTAGGAAACAAGGTTTTAAAATAAAATTAAAAGAGTTTTTGATGCAATACAGTGCCAAGACCAAATTACAGGAGGCAAGGAAAGGCTGCTCTATGTTTACCGGTGTCAGTTGTGCCACGGTTGGGACAAGAAGAAAAAGATGTGTGGTAGCTGCAGGGAGACTCGGGGCACCCCCAAACCCCCAAACCTGGCCAGGCTCTGACCCAACAGGTCCCACAATGCCTGGAGCCAGAAGGAGGCTTTTTGGGGTGACCTTTGGGGGTCTCAGGAGGATGGGAGGATGGGTAAAGCAAATGCAAATGCTCCCATTAGTGCAGTTCTGAGTCACCTCCACCCCCACAATTAAAGAAGAAAGGGCAGAAAGTTCAAAATCCAACTGCAAAGGGCATCTTAAAACTGCCCACAGGTCTCAAAATCCTTGTAACCAGCATTTCACTCCAGAGATGGGAACATTTTGCACAGCAACCCTCCCCCATGCACTTTTTAGGCTGTTGCTTTCGGCTGAGGCTGCTGCTACAACAGGAAATAAAAATTATATTACTCAGGAAGGAAGCTAATGAGTTTCCCCTCCCCCCAACGCCATTAGACACTTCCTGAATAAAGGAGAAGCACATTAATATAAAGAACAGCCCTACGTGAGCAACCAGGGGCTGAACAGCTCCAGGATTAGACCTGAATTCCACCTCTGAATGGACCAAGAATACCAGGTCAGCTGCCCTGAGGCACCACCTCACTGCCTGTGCCTCGTCCATTCTGCACTCAAACCACTCAAAATCAGCCACGATTTCATCACTTCCTCTGGGAGAACACGCCAGGAGATAAAACTGCTCCTTGTAAGGAGTGTTTTCCATGTGCTTACCCTGTTCGTTTTGCTTTATTGTTCTGAATTTAAGAGGCCGCTTCGTAAAACCCCAAATCTGAGCTTTTATTGTTCGGTTTGTTTTGGGAGGTCTTCAGGCCGAGGGATTTCCCAAAGTGGGAAATACCCAGAGCCTGAAAAATAAACAAAATACCCAGCGCTGAATTCATGGAAGCTTAGTGACTGACACTGCTGTGTTATTAACATTCAGCACTATTTTAAAAATGCAGTAACTTTTTTATTATTCAGAATGTAAATATTTTGTGTTGATATTAAGACTTGTGTCAAAATCATCAAGCTTTCCATGTAGTTCGTCTGTATTAGGTACTTTGGACTGTAGCTACCTCAATTGGTTCTTGGCATGTTGTTGTTTGTTTTTTTTAAATCAAGTTACAGTAAGTAATTTAAGGGGCAACTCTGCAAAAATGTAAGTGAGGACTGTCCGAAGTTAAAAAACACAGAGGAGGAAAGTTTTGCACCTGTTTTCAATCTTCACAGGAGCAAACCTTCCAAGCAAAGGAGGAGCATCAGACACACAAAATAAGTGAGTTTAGACTTATTCAGCACAAGCTGGGCTTTTCTGACCACCCCAGCATGACCAACAGTGACAGCTACAGAACTTGGAAAATCCACTTTTTTTGCTTTGGCTTATTCTGTTCTCACTTCTTGTTCTTTTCTGTCCAATAAGTATCTTGTTTTCTTGCCTTCTTTAGTCTCCTCCCAATTCCTCGATCCACCACTCCTTTTTACCTCTTTTGATTTACTTTAGTTGCTAAGGCTTAAAGAAATGCTGGAAAAACAAACCACATTTTTGAGTTTAACTCTCACTGGCAAAAACAAATGGGGAATAAAAGTGCCCCTCCTGGTACCCTGTCTCTGCCACTGGCAGAGTCCTCATCCAAAAAGATAAAACTCATGAGAACAGAGGGATTTCTTGCCAAAGCTTCTCTAACTTCTGTATTCTGTAACATCTTCCATATCTAAACCATGGCTCAGAAACATTTTATGAGCCATTCAGAGAGTTTTAATTTCAGGCAAGACCTAGAGGTGTAGAAAACAAAATAAAATTAAAAGTGTAGGTGACACAGTTTTAACTTTACACATCCTCTTCCTAATGTTACAAAGCATGCGTTGTTTTATTGTGCTTTTATGATAAAATAGGACCATTTCATAACCACACTGAGACATTTCAGAGTGTGTCTCATGCTGGATCTTCGCGTGCCACCAGGGGCTGAGACATTCGGATTTTTGTCTTCCGAGCAAACCGAGATGCAGCAAGGAGCCACGGTGACACGGGGCGTGTGGAGCCTGAGGATTTAATTACAGGATCCTGTTTTTAAAGAGAAACCACACGAGTCCCCACACCACACTTAGGAGCAACAGAAATGTGTGATTTAACCCATGTGGGTTAAATTCTTTGCTCCTCACTGCGGACGAACGCAGCATTAGCGACACTCGTGTGCAACAACTAAAAGGCAAAAAAAAAAAAAAATTGGGGGAAAAAAAGAACCCAAAATATTTCTTTCCACTTTGTTTACCATTTAAAGAAGCAGAGATATTATTTCCAGCAAAAACTAGCAGCCTTTGGCCATGGTTCTGAACATACCTATGGAGTGTTGTGAACAGCAAAACAAGTTTAAATTATTGAAGAGGAATTCTCCAGGAAGCAGGAGGATGAGCTGGACAGAGGCCAGCACCACCAGCCAGGTTTTGTCATGGGGACCCTACCTAAGCTGGAGCCCTGCACACCACAATGCTTGGACAAAAATGATAAACCAGTCCCAGCAAAATAAAAAGTACACACAAAAGTACACGAAACCTTACACGTTACCTTCGTCCCCGAAACGAAATGCTAGTGATGGGTTACATTTCAGCTCCTGTTAATTCTAATGAAAAGCGGCATAACTCTGCGAGGAATTAACGTTACATGAATCAAAATTCCCCCCCAAAATAAGGGATTGATTTTTTTTTTTAATGTTTGCCACATTCAAGACGTTACATACTCTAAATTTGTGCACGAATTTATCTGAGTGTGTTTTTTCACACTCCTCACAGAGCCTGTCACTAATCACCTGCCAAACATGCAACAGTTCCCAGTTCTCCCGGCACAGCCCCTCTGCATCTGTGGCTCCTGATACCAGCACACTGTCCCAAAACCAGGCCAAGCTGTAAACTCACAGAACGTTTACCCACAGCTTTTCTTATCAGTTGCAGCTAAGCAAGAACAAAATCTAACCTTCACACAACCCCCCAAATCGTTGCCCTACTACTCAACAACCCCCTTCTTCTTCATTCAGAAGCCAGTGAACATTACTTTAAGAAATTAAGGTACTAAATCATTCAATTTCTCTGTTTTGGTTTGATTTATTGGGGTTTCATTTTTTCAGATAACATGTTGCAGAAACAGCAAAAGGTACTAAAGATCATCCCAAGATAAAAAAGGCTTTTAAAGTAGCACAGAAATTTTTAAACTCTGGCATTCCCCTGGGGACAGCCCCTTATCTGGCCTGCAGGTGATGCTCTCAGACTGCCAGTCCCAGCCCAAGACACAAACTCTGCATCCCTAGATATAGATAAACTTTCAGTATTCTAAAAAATGAGGACAAAGACAACAAGACAACTTTATTCTAGGGGTTTTTTCCCCTCCCTGAAAAGAAAGGACTTTCAAATAATGAAGCAATAATTAGTCTCGCATGCCTATATTATCATTCATTTCACACACCCTGTCGTGCTTTTTGTTCATAAAATTGCTCCAGTAGGAAAAAAAAAAAAAGTGTCAAAATTGCTTCAAATCCATTTATAATTCAGTAAGGTTTTTCATTTTTGGTCTATCATACTGACACCATCATTAAACATCCATATGAAGAGCAAGTTTCCTTTCACCTGGAGATCCCCAAAGTGCTGGGCACAGAAATCTGTTTATCTTGATGCTATTCAACATCTTTGAAATTAAGATACGAATATTCAAAGAATGCCTCCCACATCAAGCCTAAAGATAGAAATTTCTCATTCCCATTGTATATTCTGAACTCCAGAGCTGGCAGTTTTGGAGTTCGGAATTTCTGAGTGCACCGTTTTTGCTTCAGAAGAGGGAAAACACTGAACAGTGATTTCATCAGAGCTCAGGAAATATTTTAATCCTTATTTAAAATGAGGTTCATTTTGTCCTCACTCTTCTCCTCTGGGAGAGACCCACCTGTTCTGCACCACTGTGACTGCTTTATAAAGCATAAGCACAGCATTTATGTAGCACTAAATCACAGTTTCAGAGCCACGTGATAAAGAAAAAACCTTCTGAAATAAATTTCCAGAAGTAAGACATCTCAGTTCTGAAAAACAGAGTCAAGTTGTGCTTCACTGCTGCAGTTAAGACTTCAAACAATACCACTGAAACAGAAATCCTAATATTTACAGCGAGTACAGGCCTTGCACAGGGTTGTGTTGAAGCTAAATACAACACTTTAAAGCACTAGTACTTAATATTAATGACTTTTTCAGCTTTATAGCAATGGTTATCCAAAATTTAAACAAACAAACAAACAAACAAACAAATAAGGAAAGGGGGGAAACTATAATCAAAGCACAACTAAAGCCCTTCTTGGCATATATTTTCAAAAACAACAAATGAAGCTTCCCTGAAAAGTCACCTTGTTATTTAAGGGTTCCTAACAGTTTCAACCTTGCACATCCCTTATATATTTAAATAAATAACAGTTTCCTTGGTGTGGTAATAACAATGTGGCGTATCTTAATAGAAATCAGCAGTCAGTACTTGGCGGGGAGGGGGGGAAATCCAGACCAAGCAGGATATAACTTCTCTGGGGACCGAGGAGACCTTGTGTGTAAACTGTCAACTCCTTCCTCTTTCCTCAGCAGCAGGAAAGGAAACATTAAGGGTGGGACATCACTTGCTTCTCCTACAAAGAAATGCCAGGGATCACAGATACCACAGGAAAAATACCTGTATCATGAACAGAAGTGATTCATTTTATTCAGCAGGGAGAAAAACAAAAGCCCTGTAATTACAGTATTGCTAGCTAACATTGGAGGAGAGAGGTGGAGTAAATATAAAGTAAGTACAGCTGGACTCTTTTTTACTGCCTGGTAGCAAAGAGGCAAATAAACCCCTAGGATAAAGCTCTTTTTAAGAAATGCAGCAATTTGAATAGTTAAAACCTTCCCAGAGTTTAAGGGAAGAGTGCACTAATAGCCATCTACAGATCTACAGCCATCTGTCCTAGCTAAATCTCGCTTAATGAGATTTAAGTCAATTTCATTCAAAATTAAGTTATGTTGGAAGAAGAACTCCTTACTCCAAAATTATTTAATTTGTGACTTACAAGCAGGTACTGAGGTCAGACAAAACTGAGAGCAGAGAACATCTGATCCTTTCTATTGCAGGGAGTGACTGAAATTAAAGAGTTTTGAGAGACGACTTTAGAAAGGTCCAAGGAACAACTCCACATTGTCTTGAGAGAAATTCTCACTTCATCTCTTGGTGCAACCTTTTCCTTTATTTTTCACAGATGTTAATCAGCCTGTGACAGACCCCCACAGGCCCCTAGCAGCAGCTCCTGCCTGGGGTGGTTTCATACCCATTTCAGAGATTCCCTCTCACAACGGGGTCTCGGGAAGAGCTTTAAAGAATGCATTTGTTTCAAACATTTGCTTGAAGACTGTGTTGGTGGGAGGAATAAAAGGGGTTTGGTACAAGCCTTTGCACCATGAAAAGCCCCTCCAGCTGGACCCCTGACCCCGTGGCCGTGCCCAGGTGTGAGCACTGCTGGCCCTGAGGGGCTCTCTGCAAAATCAGCGAGCACACGAGGGTCTCAGTCAGCAGTAAAAGATGCTACACCTCCCACTGAGGCATCTCCAGATTTCTTTTTTTTTTTGTTCCAGAAACTGGGAAGTAGCCTCATTTGAGGGGATTAAAGGATAAACTTCAAGGGTTATGATAAAAAGGTAGAAAGACAAGGCAGGATTTCACCCATACGTGGCTCTGGTTGATCACCACAACCAGGAGAAAGTACCACTTTTCTTCTGGGAGAAGCAGCTGAAGTCACATTTGATTTTTACTGGCACCACAGTAAAACAGCTTTTTGTGATGCCCAAATGGAATTATCTGTATTTCAGTCTGAGCACTGTGTATTAACTCATCGCAGTTAGCAAGATCTTGTATTAATTTTGCTCAATATTCAATTTACAACAAAAACACTTTAAAAGGAATTAAGCACTGTACATGACTCCTGATAATTTCAAAAGGTATTTCCAATTAAATATGGTAACACCTTAAAAAAAATTTAAAAAGGTAAAATCTACCTGAATACCTGTCAAAATTGAGGCCAATGTTAGTAAAATAAACAGTCCTTAAAGAGCTTCCTTGGGTAATGGGCACAATCCAAGCAGAGTTTGGAAAGAGATGCTTTTTCACCACACTCAGAACAGAAATATATCAAACAGATATATTTGTTGGCCTCACAAAGACATTCCAAGGCTGGTTGTGCAGCTCAGAAGCCTGTGAATCCAAGCTCAAAAACTAAGTGAGGCTCTTTGTTTGATAAAGATTATTTTCCATGTTGCTTCCTAAAGATTCTCTTATTTCAGTATTCCTTCTTTGAAGGAATTCAGTGAAACTCCACTCACTTCAAAATTGAAGATACCAAGATGACCAGGGCTCAAAACTTAAATAATTAAATACTAAACAATCAAATTTTGAGAAGAATCCTACTGAGCCAAGTTCCAGTTCAATGGTATGATGTGTTCTGTGGATCTAAACATAGAGGAAAGAAATGAGTTGGTAAATAAAAAGTATTTTTTCAGGAAAGTACTGTGAAGGTATGAAGTTTATATAGGCTTGAAAATAACATGAATTAGTAAATTCTTCTCCAATTCCAAATATAGGAAGGCAAAAAGAAAAAGAACTCCCTGGAAATGTAAAATACAAAGGAAAGTATAAAAATGCCCATGATTATTCAATTATCAATAGTGCCTTTTCTTCATAATTAAACCTAATTTAGTATTGTTTAAGTCTTTAACTGAACAGGTATGAACATGAAGCTATTCAAAGCAAGTCCTAAAAGCAAAATTATAAAACATTACATTATTTCTAGATTATTTTTTTAAATGAGCTTTTAATTATCACCTACTATTTAGATTTCTCAAAGGCTGCAGAACTATTTGGGAGCACATGAATCCCTGATAAATAACAGAAGTCAGAGTCTCATCTGATGCTAAAACATTATCACATTCTGCTAAGGTGCTGTCCTAATGGCTGCAGGGGAAAAGTACAAAAATCAATGAAAATCTATTAAATCTAAATGGTGCTCTTTTTTTTTTTCATCTGAAGAAGCAATATTAAAACCATGTCTGCAATTCACACCCTCCATGATCAGAATAAAAAAAGGAACCAGAATCTTACAACCCTTGACAACATCTGAAGAGCCCTCATAATGAGAAGGGATACACCCCAAAAAATTGGTTTTTACACAAGAAATCTTACATGGTGACAGTGTGCAGAGTCGTAGGTGGGGAACACCTTCTGCATCTGTAGAAATGATGGATTTGTAACAAAACTAGAGCAGGCGGAAGTCTTCATCTGAAATGTGGCAAATCAGTTCTCTACCTCTGAACTGATTCAGAATTACATCCTCCTCTCATCAAACGAGGCCACTTGCATCATTATATTTAACTTATTTTACAGCTATATAAGAAAAAACTTAGTATCATTATATGATATATGGGAACCTCATTAACAACATTAGGAATTTCACATCCATGGGGAGAAATACATCAATGGAGTCATGAGGATTTGGGAGAATTTGTTGTGGGACCTTATGTTTTTGCAATATGTGTGTGTGCACAGGATATGACCACAATTTACAGTAGACTAGCAAAGATTAAAAAAAAAAAAAATTAGAGGGCCAAAGATTAAAAGTAAGTCTGGGTGATTAGGATACTTTAAATTGAAAATCCAGGCTCACACTGCTTCAAGGCACCCACAGCACTCAAAGCACCTTGATCTTGACTGCTGCACTGGAAAGATTGATTAGAGGAGCACAGAACTGGAAAAAGAAAGATTATCCATTTGTTTCCATGATGAACAATGATCAATGTAAAACAATTGCCAATATTTAGCCAGTTCCCCTTAGGATTGGGCCCTTCCAATCTATTTCTCTGCATGCTGCCAGGTTACATGGAGGCCACAAGACACGCAATTTTGGATATTCTGGCATTGTTTAATTAACCAAATCCAAAGACTGACCTAACCACTGCTGAATAAAACAGCTTCTGCCCATCATTTCTAGCCTAAAAAATACAAAAGAAAATGTTGTCATGGAAACCAGTCTATCCCAAGGGTATACTGCATACTTCTGGATCCAAATTATACCAGTATCCATATCTCACTTATTAGCAGAGATAAAATCTTTGTCACTTCGCAGTGAGCATGGCCACCATTCAGCTCAACTAAAACCAGCCTAATTTTTAAAACAAATTACTAAGTAATGGTAAGAAGTATATATAAACTATGATTTTGCAAATATGCAAAGTTATAAAGTCTCTAGACAAATATGACAATGAATGGCATAGCACACAAGAAGACCAAAAACACCAAGTAGCTGAAAATCAAAAAATGAAAATCACACAAGACAGAAAACACCAACACTAACTGAAAATCAAGACATGAAAATCACAAAGTCTCAAAAATTTGAGAAGAATCTGAGTGTTGATATCAGCCTTAGGCTATTTTTCCAGGACCTTTAAATATGCACATTACCCTGATTCATGTCTGGACCTCAATGATTATATTTATTTCATTTATTTGCTGTGCCTAGGTCAAAATCTTTACTTAAAAGAAAACAAAACCTGAAGACTGTCCAGTATGTTTTGCCCAAACACCGCTGAAGATTAATTCAAAACGGCAGAAATCTTGCTCAAAATCCTGCAGTTTTAAAGCAAAAATAAAGTTTTATCTTTGCACTTTAGGAGGCACTGAGCAAAGCTGTGAGAGAAACCGCCTGGATCCAGGTCAGTTGTGGATCAGCAGGAAGCCAGGCTGATGGAAAGGAACACCAGTCTGACCAACGAGCAGATAAAATAGGAGCTTTTAAGGGTTTTTCTAGAGACTGTCTCAAGAACACTCCTGCAGCAATGTGTTCACAGAAAACCTGGTGAAAATGGGAAATAGAAGATGCCTGCTGGACTCCCAACTCCAGCAGACGCGACCTCAAGAAATGCTCCCCTGAAGGACCAGGACTTTCAGCCTCCACAGAGCAGGAGTAGAGCTACAAAAAACTGCCAAATAACCAGAATAAGAAGAGAGGCAGAAGAAGAATCTCAGGTCCCAGATTCAACTCCTTCCAGTGACCATGTTGGCTTCTTGACTCCAGGACACTCAAAAAGTACATTTGGACTTGGTAAACCTCTGTGTGGCATGGCCCAATGTAAAAAGCTTCACAACACTGGCCAAAATCCAAGAGGATTTGGTATAACAGAACTTCCTTGTTGCTAGAGGAGCAGTGGGGAAGGGACTGGGGAGCTGTGCAAGTCTCTGATGGTGGTGGAGAAATACCTACTAATCATTCAGAAATATATGGGCAGACAAGCCTAGAAATTGTTGAGTTTTATAAAAAATCCGAAGATAATAAGAATATATTTAAATGCAGTTTGTTTTGGTGACCCGTGCTGCATCTAGAGCTGTTCACAAGTGTTTCAGTCTCTGCTGAAAATGAGGCAGAGAGGGAAACTGACCTGGTGTTCACAGCAGCTCCATTCCCATGGCCACACAGAACCTTTCCTGTCTCACAGAAATAAAGCTACTGGGGAACACAACTGGGGGGAAAATCCAGGCTCCCGCCTAGGGCACGAACATTTCACTCTGCTTTCCCAGGAGAGTTTAGGCAGTCAGGGGATTTGCTGCACTGACAGGTATTTACTCAGAAACAAATAATCCAAAGGTGGTAACACAGCTGCTGCTAATCTGGGGATTATTAATTCGGACTCCCATCTCAAACTTTAAATTGCTATACCTGGCTAGCAGTCCAAGCCTGTGATTATTTCAAGTGTATTCCTTCCAAAACCACTTGGGAGTGGCCCATGAGGCTGCCCACTGTTTTGGGAGGCCACCTCTTCTCAGCTTCACTTCTAAGGCCAGAAAAATCCACAGGTTATGGAAGGGGCTCATGAGACACAGACACTCAGTACCTTCTTTTTGATTTTTACAGTAACTGTAGTTATCGAAATGAATAACCGTAATGGCGGTTTTCTGCTCCACAATCTTCTCCCCTCTTCATGGACTTTCAAGAAATCCTGAATGATGCTCTAAATGCAATAGCAGACTTCTGTGAGCGTGGTTTAACTTTCTGCTTAAATACCATTTTGGTTGCTCAGTGAGAACATGAACAGAAACCTCATTTTATATAACTTAAAAGATGAAAACCTGACACAGCTCAGTATCAACTGCTTACTTCTGTAAGACTGATAAAAATTTTAAAGTGTAAGATACATCATGCCCAAATAACACAGATTCTATCCAAGTCTTGCTTGCAATGCTTCAAAATTAACAAAATAAAACTTTAATTTATTTGTAATTTCACAAGCCTGTCATGGAGCAATTTGAAACTGGAGAAAATCTTACTTGAGATTTCTACTGAGTTTTCTAAAGTCAGTAAAGTTCACTCATGGGAATTTCCACCCTGAGACTCGAGATACTGCAACTAACAAATCATGTATTTGTTGTTGCTAATCATCCAAAGTGGATGTTCTTTAGGTCATATTTAAACAAATTACATCTTATTCTAACCTCCCATCACAATCTTTCATCAGTTTCTAATTAATGGCTACTAACACAACGTAAATAACCACACTCTTAAGTTCTTGGAGTTTTGGAAAACAAACTTCCAACTAGGGATTCTGGAGCTATAAATCACTATAAATCTTTTGTACAAGGAGAAGATAGATAACCCAGTTTATTTTCTTTTCTGAATTTCAGCATGCACACCCTGAGACATGTGGAACCATTAATCACGCATGGAAAATCCATTTCTTTACTCATACAAGCAAGACTTGAACACAATCAGTGTGTGGGACTTGTTACCTGGATTAGAGCCTACAAATTGCTGGTATTTAAGGTTCTATGTGCACGTGACTGGTCTTGGAATAAAGTGTGAATTCAGAGTCTATTGCTTTTACATTGCTGCTGAACCAAAACCCATCTGCTTAACAATACTCAAAACTCTGGTCTTCGACAGCTCCACACCCAGCATTGCAACAGGACAGGGAGTGGAGAACTCTGACATTTCCCCACAAATCCAGCAGAAGCAGTGAATAAATGAGAGTTACAGTGAGAAAAGCAGCCAAGTACCCGGAGCAAAGGAGTGTTGATGGCAATCAGATACATGGAGATTCCTTTGGCTCCATCCTTACTTTTAATTAAACAGTTGAGACTTCTCAGCTCATATTCATTTTTCTGCCTTCTGTATTTAACTCCATCTATATTTTCAACTTTCGTCCCAACGTGTTTTTTGTTTGTTTGTTTTTGGTTTTTGTTTGTTTGTTTGTTTTTGTGGGTTTTGTTTTGTTTTGTTTTGTTTTGTTTTGGGGTTTTTTGTTTGGGTTTTTTTTTGTTCCAGGTGAATTGTGTTTCCAGACAACACCATGCCTAGTGTACTCCTTGTACAATTCGTAACATTAAGGTAAAAATTCATTATTTTGTGGAAGTATTCAAACCAAACCTCCTTGTGCCTTTACCCAGCAATCAAAAGAGCAAATTTAAGCCCAAAATCCAGAATCTCAACCTTGTCTTGTCAGAATCTTTGTGATGGTTTTTTTCCATACTGGTAAAGCTGTTGCTGAGTATTTTTAAACACAGGAGGATTTCTTGTGCTGCTGAATAAGATAGGCAAAATTTGAAGTGACAATAAATTAAAGCTCATTATTGTCATAGTAATGGCAGTGTAATGTGTTTAAACGGTACTTAGAGACTGTGTCTTCTGAAGTTAAAATTAATTACACCTGTGCTACCTATCACTGATTTATTCAAAAAATTACAGCCCTTGATGAGGCCTAAAAAAATCCTGAATTGATCTCATCTGTAACCTCCGCATATTTAAATAAAGGACATATATAGAGAAATTATAATGAAAATAATGTAAACCATCACCCAAAATAAAAGAACATGTGACAAGATGGCAGCACACAATGTTACAGCAACTCACTTTACAACTCCTGTTTTCAGGGAACTGGGTTTATTTCCATAATAAATGATTACTTATAAGATTTATAACTCTGTTTCAAGGTTAAGTATGGTAGGAGTAGTTCCCCTCAGGAAGGACTGCAAGATTACATCAGTAAGCAGGTCCCTGCTGATTCCTTTAACCACTTAGGACTTGATGTTCTGATATCCAAGATGATTTCATATCAAACTCAGCAAATACCCTTTTTCAGAGTGACCTCAGAGAGATCTCAGCAGCCAGGCAGCAGAGCAGGGAGCAGGGAGGCAGAAATGTCTGAGTCCTGCTCATACAAACAGCATTTGGATGCTATTGCTTCTGCTCCCTCTAAGTTTTCATGGATTTGATTTGGAGGAAAAAATCTCCAACAGTAGCTAAATGTAAGATTCTCACAAATATACACACCTCCAAAGATTCTAAAAAATTTCTAGTACCCAAATGCAATAAAGCAGGTGGACTTCTACAGGAACATTTCCTGGTTACAGTCCTCCAGATCCACCACATACTGGTATTTCCCCTGAAATGTGCTACCTAAGCAGATGAAACATCACTGCCTTTTAAAAAAACAAAACAAAACAAAACACAAAAACAAAAAAACCCCCCACAAAACAAAACAAAACACCACAAACATGAATCTTTAATGTAGCCAAGGTGTTCTAGTACTTTTGTCACCCTTTGCCAAATTTAAGATTCCCATAAATTGCTATCTTGAGTCAATGATGGCTGAGGTTTTTAATCATGACATTATTTTACGTCTTTCATATTCAAAAAAAGTTGAACGGAAGAATCTTAACTGTGTAGAACACAGGTGAGCAGCATCGTAACTAAAGCAGAATGGTTTAAAGAGCTGGAGATTATAAGCAAGAAGTACAAATGCAAATATCTGCAGCAATCTCAATTAGGATTTGTCATTCTGACATAAAACATTACTGTATGAACGGTGTGGTTTTCATTCAATCCAGCCATGGTTTATGATGCATACCTTTACATTTGTATTTTAATTTGTATAATAATTTAAACACTCACATATAATTACATTTATATCTGTGTGTAGCACACTGTTCGACATGACACTGTGCTTTATTCCTAGTAACACACTACGCTGAAAGCTTCAGTAATTGTGAATTCTTCAGAGGTACAATTTTACTTTACTAGTTGTTCTTAACGCCCAAGATAAACTGTAGAAGTGTTCACTTCAAGAGCTACCACTTTCATCTCTTGCTACTGCCCAGTCAGAGCTTATCTTACACAGGTAAAATGTAAAATCCCTCAAAATCAGGCAGGTTATCCCAGAATCGTCAGTTTGGTCAATGTGGAGCAGCCTGAGACCACAGGTGAAGAAAGTAATTCTTTCAAGGTGTCCCACAGATCGAAATAAGCCAAATAAAACTAATATTACATGGATTCCATTTTTTTTCTTTTCTTTTTTTTTTTTTTTTT
>VYZQ01067970.1:81720-96606 GCA_013400655.1 Mystacornis crossleyi | reverse complement strand
TTTTTCCTTAAAGGCACTGAGAACAAACATCCCAATTTTTAAGAATTATTATAGGATCACCAAGTAATTTACGTGGGAGGAGACTTCTGGAATTACTCTACTCCAGCCTTCCCAAAGCTGGTTCAGCTGAGTAGGGACTTGACCAGACAGGCTCTGAACATGCCAAAAAGTGACAGCACAGCTTCTCTGGGCAACCTGTGCCAGAGTTTTGTAAAAAAACAGAGTCACAGAGTTGGTGTAAAAACAGTTTTCCTTATATTTACCTGGAATTTCCTACATTCTGCTCAAACCTTGTTTAGGTCAAATCACCCAGTAGAACTGATTTCTCAAATAATTTGCCCATTTAATTTCACTATTCATACAACCTGAAAACATACAAAACATGCTCTCTCTGCATTTCATTTACACTGTCATTTTCTTTTTAAATTAAGAGGGGGAAATGAATTGTTTTATGAGAATCTTTACACTCACTGAACACTCTGCATTTGAGAGGCAAGAATATCATCAAAGACCTGGAGGGAGAGTTCCAGGCTGCAAAGTGTAACAAACCTGTTCATGTTATTTCAGGTTTCTCATGGGACTAACAGAAGGCTTCAACTGCACCAATCCCACCCAAGGTACAGCAAGAGGAATTTAAAATCCCATTTCACTGGGAAGAAAGGAACTAGGTGAATACCTTGTAATAAAATTCACAGCTCCAAATTAAATAATTAACAGACGTGATTTCTTAGGGTAACTTACTCTTGAACCTAAGCTTTTTATTTTCTTTTACAAAACATAAAAAAAAAAATTAATGGCTATTTTACATGGTGGGAAAAAATATGCTGAAGCATGTAGAAGTTGTGTAAGTTAAAAATGATGCAGAAAAATGAAGTGCACACCAGAATCTCCAGTGGTTCTGCACCCAAGCAGCTTTTATGCTCCATGATGACCCCTCCGGTCCCACCATATGCCAATTTTGGCAGGGGTTCCCCAACAGCCACTGTCCGTGCAGCTGGTCTGACCCAGGACCTCCCTGGCCATTCCACCCCCACAGCCTGCCAGCAGGAACTGGAATTTTCACTTTATCCTCTTCAAAGGCATGTTTCTGGGTTGTTTTTGTGGGTCTTGGTTTTTTGGTTGGTTTGGTTTTTTTGGTTTTTATTTGGTTGGGGGTTTTTTGTTTGTTTTGAGACCTTTAAATGAAAGGAACTGATTCAATGGCTCTGACATGAAAACAACCTTGTAAAGAAGAGCTTTAAAACCTTATCTTACTGGATTTAAGGACTCTGATACCCAAGGACAGGGCTGTAAGAATTCAGCACAAAATCCCTGTAAATTCTAAACTCAGGGATGCAAGGAGAAGTTTGGACGTGAGCCTGGCCAAGATTTTGTCTCTTGATTTTGTGCTACAATCTACTTCGAGTGAAGAATTTGTAGGTGGACATTACAAACCAGAGTAAAGTACACTATAAGCACATGGACAGATGGATGCATGTCAGAACCTGCAAATATTACCATCTGAGTAGGACTAAAATTGAATTAATTATATGTGGCACCCTTATTTTGTTGTCATTTGTAAGTATTAGGCAAAACTGAATTAAAAACAAAATTCACAGTAATACACTTTTTTTCTGGCAACAGATGTAAATATGTAGATTATTAAGGCTTTACTATTCAGACTCTCCCAGTACATAAACCAAACTATTTACTATTATTATTAAGAAAATAAACAACTCATGCTTTGAAATCTGTCATTTACTGAGATAGCTGGAGTCAGTCTGCTTTATGGCTGAGGCTTTTAAAGGAGTAGGGTGTCAGCAATTTTAAGGAAGAAAAACTTTTGCCTCTGTCAGAATTGTATTCCCTTTTATTCATCCCTTTTATTCCCACCTTTCAGCTTGGGAAAACATTGAGTATTTTCTCTACTCTGCTCATTTTTAAGTTGTTTTCTAAATAAAAGCTCAAAAAACAGTGACAACTCTTCCAACCCAAGCCTGTCTGTGACCCAAGGAGGTCGAACTCATGATGACCTTCATGGAACACTGGGAAACACAGGGAAGGTGAAAGATATTTGTATATTTATGGGCATTGCAGGAGTGTTACCAATAAAATTCAGCAGTTTCATGAAGTTGGAGGTCTCAGTAGTGAAGTAACAGAACATCACTGGTGAGGAAACAGATGGACAGGATGACTCTCAAAGGGATAAAATTTGTCAAGTGTTAACTGGGAAATGGATAACACCTACAAATTAACAGAATATATCTTTCAAACAATCTCTCGCAGAATAAATATATAACAATAAAGAGCGATTAAGAGACCATGAAAGCAAACATAGATCTAAAATTTGAAGTTATTTTGGTAAAGCACTGGAAAACACTGATGTCAGTCCAGAAATTATCTGTGAGATCCCAGCTGGGACATGGAAAACTGTGATCATTAAGTAAAGTTAATGTGTATTGTAACAGAATTAAAGAAACACAGTGGCAAGAGGTTTGATCATTAATGGTGGTGGAGAGCTAATCAGGCTTATATGGACATTTATTAACCATAACTAATTTCACAATGGACATTCAGAAAACTGGCAGAACCAACTGAAGATGGAGCATTTTCATATGGAGTATATTCCTTTCGACTCTGACGTCTTTTGAAGCAAAATTTTACACATCTGCATAAAATTAATCAAAAATTAACAAATGCAACCCTCTCCGTGGTTTTGGATGGGAAGGGTGAGGTTGTGACAACATATTTACCCAAAATGTAATAGAAAATCATCAGTTAAAACAAAAATACATACATATACATAGAAAGTTTGTTCCAGCTTCTGTTTTTTTTGTATGAAAGTCTCTTTTTATATCTGCCACTCTCCTAAAAGTTGAAAAAAATGCTAAAGATGCTCATGCCTGCGTTCCCACATCACAGTATTTTGTAATACTCTTGTGCAACATGGTCATAGGTTCTTGTGACCAAAATAACTCCAGATAAATTCCTACCAAATAGAACCGTAAATACTGTTGTACTCCTTTTGACTTTGATCAGGCTACACTGTGTTGCCCTGGCTGAAAACCTGCCCCAAAATATTAATGTCAAACTCTGGTTCCAGCAGCACACAACAGGGGAAAAAACCAGAAGACTGAGAAAACTAAGGTGAAATGGTTTTTGAAAACTTGACCAGAGCAAAGTTAGCATTCAAATTAGATTGTTTCCATCAATTTCTATATATAACGCTAATAATGTACATTTTTTAAATATTTAAGACAGTTCAAAAAATTTTGGAGATGGCAATATTCACTTCCCTCATTTTACAGGACAGCAGATTCGGAGAAAACAGTTAAGAGGGTAAGACAATGACGACAGGAGGTGTATGGAGGGAACCCCAGAGCTCCCAGCCCCACATCCAACCCTTTTAATCACACTTGAGAGACCACATATTGTACTCATGACTGGATGTAACTGCAGCAGGCCTGCGTGTAGGATTGTTTATTATTTTTAAGGTCCCAGAAAATTTCTGCTTGGTTTAAGGACCCAAGAAAACGAAACACTTGAAGTGGAAAGGGGAAAAAAATAAGGGAAAGGCAGTCATGTTCAGCAATAAACAAACATTTTCTTGACATCTCATTTCAAACTCAAAGTGAGGAGGTGGCATCTGGTCACCTTACCCTGCCCACTGATGGTGCAGGTTAGGGGAAAGTATCTGAGACAAAATGGTTCTTTTTAATGCTCACCTGGAGAAGTGGAAAATTCCATTTCAGCAAGAGCCCCATAAGTGCTGTCAGAGTCCAAAATTGAGAGAATATCCTTGAACTGCCATATAAGTCTATGATGTTGTTTTCCAAAATAAACTATTACAGCTGATGTGATGCCAGTAACTAATTGATTCAGTGTTAAATGGAAGTATCTTAAGGATCTCTGAGGAAGCCTTCCACAGAGTTCAAGAGCTAGTGATCCACATGAGCAAGAACCTGGCAAGGAAAGCAAGAGACCAAGGAGCAGAGACCTGCTGGACAAAGTATAGGCACAGAAACAAATGCACAGGCAGTGGGAAAGGAGAGAAAACCTGGGAAGAGCCCGGAGGTGAAGGTGGGTTGTGTAGGGGTGAGGTGAGCAAGGACAAGGCAAAGCTGGAGCTGAACCTCTGCAGGGACACATACAGAGTAACAGCGAAGGCTTCTACAGGTCTGCCAGACACAAAGTCAGACTCTCCAGAACACTGGAATAGTCCTGGCAGTCAGGTGAAGTCCCAGGTGACTGGAAAAAGGGGAAACATTGTCCCCTTGTATAAAAAAGGTGGGAAGGAGGACGCTGGGGACCATGCCCTGTCAGCCTCCCTGTGTGCCTGGGAGGCTCCTGGGACAGGCAGCATGGCCTCACCAAGGGCAAGTCCTGCCTGACCGACCCCGTGGCCTCCTCTGGTGGGGTGACTCCCTCAGTGGGCAAGGGAAGGGCTGCAGATGCCATTTACCCGGACTTCTGCAGAGTCTTTGACACAGTCCCCCAAAACATCCTGCTCTCCCCACTGGAGAGAGATGGATTTGACTCATGTGCACTAGGAATCGGCTGGATGGGCACATCCAGGGCGGGTGGAAAGCAAGTCAAAGTCCTGATGGACATCAGTGACCAGTGGTGTCCCTCAGGGCTCCGTGCTGGCCCCAGCCTGATTTAATTCTGTCTCAGTGGCACAGACAGAGGCATCCAGGGCACCCCCAGCAGTCTGCAGGTGACACCAGGCTGAGGGTGCAGGGACACCCCTGAGGGACAGGATGGCATCCAGAGGGACCTGGACATCCCCAGGACTGGCCCCTGGGGACCTCAAAAGCTTCAACCAGGCCAGGGGCTGGTGCTGAGGCCCTGGCCCAGGGTGCCCAGAGCAGCTGTGGCTGCCCCTGGATCCCTGCCAGTGTCCAAGGCCAGGCTGGACATGGGGGCTCGGAGCAGCCTGGGACAGTGGAAGGTGTCCCTGCCCATGGCAGGGGTGGGAACAGGAGGGGCTTTAAAGCCCCTCCCCACCCAAACCACTTTGTGTGTGATTCTGTGATTCTATTTTACAGAACAACAGAAAATAAACTCTAATGAAATAGCTACTTGTTTCTCGAAAACAGAAATGCAAAACACAAAATGATGCCTGCTTATGTTCTTGGGGAAAAAAAACCCAACCAAACACTAAAATTACTGTACAGTGGGTAAAGCAACAGCAAAAATTCCTGCTATACAATGCTGTGAACTAATGTACTTGAGCTTGTACTGAATTACAACTTCCCATAAATGATCCAAACATCAATACCCAGAGATATTCACTCACTTTCTCTTCACTCTCACTGCATCACCTCACCTTTATTCTGGAAAAAACTCAGTCTTGGACACACTACCTGCAGTTGCCATTAAATATTATTTTATGCAAGGGGCTTTGTGCATTAGTACTACCTTAAAGGAAAACCAAAAAAAGTCCTTTCACTGACTAGAAACCTCACTGTTTCTTTTCCACTGAAAGCCAGCTGCAAGTATCAAATACAAATGAGTGTTTTAAAATGTAAAAATGTCTTAAAATATGGACATTTTCTCATGAAAACAAAATTATCAGACACTAATTTGGATAGTGAAGAAAAGTCTGGGCGCTGCTACACAGGAGTAAGTGCATCATGGGATGACCAGAAATATTATGGTATTTTATCTTTATAGAAGATAGGTTTCAAGAGGTATCAACTGTTGGAACAAGCAACTCATCAGTGAAGGGGTTAAATGAAAAAATGTGCTTTATAGGAAAGCTATAAAACTTGTTTTCCTGCATTAAAAATCAATCTTGTGCTAAGGTTATTTAGCTGTGCTCTGGTTCAGAACCTTTCCACGCCTTCTGTGAGCTCACCTCTCCACTGAAGAGCTTCCCATTGTGTGTACACAGGCAACTCCAACCCTGAGCACACCCCAGCCCTCCAACAGCAATAATTTAATGAGCTGAGCCACCACCAGCAACAGGCACTGCATGCAGAGTTTCGAGAACATTAACCTCCTCCCTCACCATTCAAAATCCAATTACCCACCCAGCCCACAAGCATCACAATTACTCTTCATAAAAAAAAAAAAAATCAGTAACATCTAATATTATAAATCTAGCTCACTGTGCAATTATTTCCCATAACAAATGTACCATATGAAATTATTGTTCAGAATCCTTTCTGGAAAACAATCCCAAGCCAAAGCTGGTTCTGTATGGCCCAAAAAGCACTTTTATCGTAAGAGTATGGGCAAGGGGTTGGAAGGAAGAAAACCCCTGGTGGTTGCAGTGACCATTATTGCACACAGAAGCCAGATGAGGCCCTAACATACATTTTTCATTATGAGTTTATAAAATTTTCCAGACTGATTCTAACCCTGTTTATTATGCAAGCCTTACACAAACTTATTTTCCTGGGTTATCATAAATAATTTGAAACTGGGAGATACGGGTATTTTTTATAACTGAGAACTTCCTCAAATTCCAGTTTCAGAAATACTTTTTCCAAAAAGAAAGTGAAAAAAAAATCTCACAAATACAACATGAGAGTGTTAAATACAAGAGGTTTGTGTTAGAAAGGCTGGTTAGTTTGAGCCCTGGATTTATACGTCAAGTGAACAAATCAGCAGTGTTTTTTACCGATGGTGTGTTTTGTCAAACCTTAAAACAATTATTTTCCGCATATATTAATTTATATAGCAATTATATTAATATATATTGTTTATATATAAGCAGGATTACACATTTCAGTGGTAGGAGTTCAAAGCGAACAGCACTATGCCAACAATTAAAACACTCCACTCAGCTCTGGGAACACCGGAATTTTTCAAGGACAATTTTAAGAAGTGTGTAAGATGCTGAACCACACAGTTCTGAACCGAATATTTATGATACTCAACAGCCACCTCCTAACAGAGATTGTTTGAAATCATTCCATCTGTGGATATAGGCACCCAAATACATGAAAATCTTTGATCATAAAGGGCTCACCAGCCTTACCGAAGCATCACAAGATCCAACAGCCAGAGGTTACAGTTATATTGTTAAAACTGAGAATTATTCATAATATAAGTACTGTTTCCAAGAAGTCAGGATTATTAAACACAGAACTCACTCACCAAAAGAGGTCGTGGACTTATTATCGCCAGGCAGTTGTTCAGGTAAGGCCTTTTCTAAAGTTATGTTCCTATCCATTTTGAGAAAAACATTATCCTCATTTTCTCTGCTTCTTTCCTTCTCTTGCCCTGGGGAGAACAGAGACACTCCCACTGCCCCAGCGTGCTTGGAACAGCTGTGACCCTTGTGTGGGGGCACCAGTCAGGGCAAAATACCCTCCCTGATGAACCTGCCACAGTCCAGACCCTGTCCCCTGTCCTTACACCTGCTCCGACAGTGCAGCACTTCACTGATTTTTAAAGAAGGGACTGTTAATTTTCCAGGCTGTTTTTAACAAACTTACAACATTGCTTTTAGTTCTCTTTCCCCTTCTCATTTTCCCTTGAACGCTCCTCAGTGAAATTTACATTCCTTACTGTTCATCTCATGAAAATATTTCAGACTTCCCTGTGTTTTTCTTCGAAGAGCGTTTACACTTTACTGGTTGAGCATCCCACGTTACCTGTCCTTGCTGTTCAGTGGAACAGTGACTTCTAAGAAACTGCTGGTTTCTTCTCAGACCACACCTCCACTAGATCTTTTTCACTTTTAACCTCAGTGTCTCTCTGACTAACTATCTGATTTTACTTCCTCTGAAGTTTAGTCGCCTCTGTGTTGCTTCTTGGTTCTCTATCTCCCCCCTAGGATGTTGAATTTAATTATACTGCAATTATTATTAAATTGGTGGCTCAGCCATTCCTCCAGAAATTAACTTCAGTTAGGTATTTAATATTAAATTAAGAATAATGTTGGCTCTCCAACTAACTGTTCTGGAGAAGTCCTTTAATGTGCTGAAAAAACATACCTGAAGTTTTGTGCTAGTCACCCACTTCAATCCTAACTGGAGTCCTCCATTACTGTAACAATTTAGACAAGACTGCACAGACTCTCCATCCCTCTCTGCTGGCACACCAGTATCCTTTCCCGGGCTCATGTCTGAATTATGCAGTTTATTTAGTTTCTTTCACTTGGGAACGAAAATCTGAGAGGCTTTAAATTCACCAGCTGACAGTGGCTGTGTAAAGAAATAAGTGAAACTTGAATAAAATAAGCATTGCTTGAGCTATAGACTGACTGCCAGTCCTCACTTCTCACTTCCAGACACAAATACACACCATATCTGAAAATATGGCCCCAAACCTCTATACTTCATATAACCTTTGCCTGCAGGTGCAAATAAATTTCAGCCTGTCTTACGGCTTTTTTTTTTTTTAATTTATTTGCAATGAGCTCCTCATGCCTATTATCACCTACCATTTGCACTTTGTTAAAAGACAAGGACTGAGGCAAGTCACAATTGATTACGGGAGACATTGCATAAAGAAAAAGAAGAAGGTAATTCTTACGACAGATAATTTATGCTTTAAACAGAGACAGGAGATCTGAGAAAAGGACAGTTATGCCCAGTTTACAGATAAGAACCTGAGGCAGAGAAATATCTTCATACAGAATTCTGCCTCAAAGGTGGGCATTTTCCTCAGTCCTCACCACTTGACTCCCATGTAGAGATAAAGATGTATAAATAACTACAAGGTTATCCTTTCCTTCTGCATTGTAAGGGAGCGAATAAAAGGAAACCACTGGAAGTCCTCCCTCTACCTCTGAACCAGCTGATAGAAAAGGAGTTCATCAAAATACATAAGACCTAAAAACCACTCAACAACTTCTGAGTGCTCTCTTTTATGGCTTTTAACATTCACTGTTTTGCCGTTTCAAGAACTTAGCGAAACTCTTATACCCAGACTACTTGAAAAGACCAGGAACAACATTCACTGTCTCTGTTTACTGTCTGAACTTATTTTCACACTCTTTGATTACATAAATGTTGTAAGCGCAATCGTACCTGTTCTTTATTCTGTATGCTGCCTGAAAAATATAATTTCTGCAATATATGAAATACAGTGATTCTGATACTTAAAGGTCTGATGGTGAATTATGAAAGAAATCAATCACATACACCGAAGAGACTGACTTTGAAACTAGAAAATTCTGTGTCATTGGCAATGCCAGAAATAGCTTCCCAGAGGACTTTATAAATTCCTGTATAATGTAGCTTCACCACTGCTTTTTCTTCTGTGGCAGAACAATAATTAGAATTATATCAGACTAAATAGAAGTTTATTTCCCTCTCCAGTGTAGCAACAGAAAACTTTTGTTGCTACTCAGGTGGGTCTCTCCTTCAGATAGGAAAGAGACAGAAAGCAATGCCCACAGAGCAGGAAAATCTAAAAATGCCTCATCTAAAATACATTGATAATAAGATATTACCTGAAGTCTAATCTTCAGGGCTGAATCTCTGAAAGTTTACTTTCAGGCTGTATCATGGCTAACTGAAGAGGTTAAAGCTATGTTCAAACAATCTTATCTCCCTTTTTTATCATTATCATTACCATTATTATTATTTAAAAGTTTGGATTTTCTATTATCACTGTGTCCCTATTTTACTCAGACAAAATCTTCCAAATCTGCATAGAGAGGGCAATGGCTTTTTTTAAATGATGCTGAGTGGAAAATATTTTCTCCTTTGTTTATTCTGTTTTTCCTGTGCTGTACATGAGGATGAACATCCAGAGTATTAAAATAACTCAATCATTGTTTTAAAAAACAAACATGTGCACCCGAGGGGAATAATCCTTCCTGAATTTCTTCCTCAGATCTATCCAGACCCAATTCTGAGAACTCTTTTTCTCTTTCAGATGAAAAAGAGAGGAAGAGACGCACACACTCTTGCTTCTTCATGTTTAAGGTTTTCTTTTTAATTTCTCTTTGATATTTCGACTTGCTTGAGGAGTTTCAACTATAAACTTGAAAAAATAGGCTTTCCAACTTCTCTTTTCTAAGCAAGGAGGATTACTCTTCCTGCCAATATTCATGCTGGAAAGGACAGAAATCAAACTAATAATGTTAAGGTTTTGTGGAACCTCCCCCAAGTTTGGGATGCACTGAAGTTGCACTTGAAGAGGGACATTGATTGGTTGGTTACAGCTTTGCACTTTGGGAGATAAGGAATCACTTGACTTCCTCTGCATGGAATGGGTATAAAAGTGGCAGAATTGGTACAAAAGTGTCAGGCGGGGACGCAGACAAAAGAAAAAAAAGGAGAGAAAACCAGTTTGTCCCTCTACAGTCACAGCAATGGATTCATAACCAGGGCACCTGAAGCTGCAAAGAATGAGTTGAGAGAAGACTGCTGAATGCAAGTGCAACCAGCTTCAGGGAAAAAAATCCCAATACATTTAAAAGTATCCTTTGTATTCTACGGTGTTGTTAATGACACTAAGAAGACTTTCTTGAGGAGTCAGACCACTTGAGAGTATTAAAAAAAGTTGCTAAATCACGAACAGATACTGATGTAAAATTGCAAATCAATTCCATTACCATATGTGAACCCACAGCACACAGCAATGAATTGGTAAGCAAGTTCCCGACACAAAAAAGATACTAAGGAACAGCTAAAATCTCCCAACTCAAGTAACATTGCTATTTGGGAATTCAGTGGGGGTTTTTTAAAAAAAAACATACTAATATAATGGGGCATATCTTTGACTCTTTTAATTTAGCTTCCTGGTTTAAACATTTTCCATATAGAATCTTTGGTCATAAGGTGTTACTCACTCTCCAGGCTAAGCTATGGCTGCCCCTGGATCCCTGGCAGTGCCCAAGGCCAGGCTGGACACTGGGGCTGGGAGCAGCCTGGGACAGTGGGAGGTGTCCCTGCCATGGCAGAGTTGGCACTGGATGGGCTTTAAGGTCCCTTTCCACCCAAATCATTCCAGGATTCTGTGATTCTGAGGAGCTGCACCATTGCACTCCAAAATCCTCCTTTTGAGAAAATTGGTTTTTTTCCTCCCCATTTACTACCTATGACACTATCACAAGGCCTGAATATTTGCAACAGAACTATGAACGTCTAGAAAAATACATCCTTTACTGCAAAAACTGCACATGGTCTGTACTCCTGTGGTTTAAGTATAAACAGGGCTTTTATTACTTACAATTATGTGCAATGGTCTTGGTCTTGCTATTGACCGATTTGGTAACTGATATGTACAAAGGGAAGAGAGCAAAATGAACATTTTTGAGAAGACTGATGTGAGGGAAGGTTAAGGTGTCTGTGCAAGGCTTGTCCCCAGGGTAGAGGGGCAGCAGCTCAGAGGCTGATGTGGAACAGATCCTCCTTAGACAGGAAATTCTGGGAAAAGAGGTTGTCCAAGCTCTACAAGTCAAGTCATCCTCATGTCTTGTTAAGACCAGAATTATTTTTTTGCTCTGGCAAATATAATGAGGACTACATTGCACCAAACTGAGTATATTCTTCTTAATGACTCTAAGCAGGACTGTTTCTGAAGAAATCCCTAATTGGTCTTCCCAAGACAAGGCAAAAATAATTACAATGTCAGATTAAATACCCTGAATATTTCAGCTACCAGAACATCCAGGACTACAAACAGAAGGACACAGAGAAACAGGACAAATCAAGGAAAGAGAGAGAAAATACTGACCACCACACAGGCAGCCAGACAACCCATATTAACAGTGCACTTCCCTGACTCATAATGTATAAAAAATATTGAAAACAAACAAAAAAACCCCAAATTAAGACACTAAAGCCAAGTTTAAGGATTAATCTGGAGAATGATAACAAGTAAAGCCTGAGATTATTGAGATAGCTTCTCCCGAACAGAAAGTAAAAGCACAAGACTGGAATGATGGTTTGAAAACCTATGCAGAAAGGGAAAAATTAGTGTTATGGCAGGCTATTAACTTTTTGTTAGTAACTGGTAACAGCAGAGTGTGATCTCTGAAGCACAGAATCAACAACCAGCAGTGGAAAATGCAAGGAAAGTGAGTATCAAGCTAGAGGCAGGATTTATATAGAGGGTGATACAGCAACCCCAAATTTTTGAGGGCCAGAGAAAAGCACAGTTCCACAATCAATATATTGGTCAAGAACAGACACAGTAATTTCAGCTCTACAGAAAGATGGGAAAAGACTGGAATAAATAAATAAATACATATATATAGTGACTGGGAAATACCTGCAGATCTCAAAGCATTCCTGGCTACGGTAAGAACAAGAGAAAGAAGATACCAAATTTAAAATCCTGAGGGCCAGGCAGTCAAACAACAGAAATCTTAATCATCCTATTTCCTTCAAAAAGAAAGGCGCAAGAGAAAGGCTAGGATGATGATTTGGAGAAAATTAATTTTTGAGGATGTGAATAGTTATGAAGACTGTAGCTGTGTTTGTGACTGACCAAGGAGTGAATATACCGAGAGGAAAAGGGGTAGAAAGATGAGAGAGGTTAAAAGATGACAAAAAGTCACTGTAGGAAACACTACAGGAACATCTGGCATGTCACAAGGTGAACACACAGTCAAGCCATCAATGGCACTGAAGGAAGTACGGGCTGAATGAAGTCAGGAATGGATTAGATTTTTCACTTGAACAGCACAAGTAGAATCTGGGTTGGAGAAGGATTTTTCTCCCTCATGCCTGGTGAAGGAGAGGTAACCCAAACACACACAGTGAGGGGTAAAAAGCTGATGACAAACAGTGACATGGCTCAAGGAAAAGGAAATCAGAATATTTTGTGTGTGTGTTATAGAAAAGAACTATTAAAAACCTCTGGTTATAAATCAGGGGGAATAGCAATTAATAAGAGAAAGGTGAAGAACTATGCAAAGAATGCAAGAGAAGGAAGCTGAACAAGTGGAACAAGCAGCAGGAAAGCTACAACCTGAACCTGTGATGGAACAGAACTGAGCAGGGAGAGAGGAGAAGGCAAACCAAAGGAGGGGAAAGGTCACACAATGTGTTACTGTGCTCTGATTTTACTATTTGCAAGACATCAGTGAGATTATACAGGGAGAAGGATGGGAGGGGCACGGCCAAGAGTTCAGCAGAGATCCAGAACCAGGGGAGAGCCAAGGGAGCTGCTGGGGGATGCGGAGATGTGAAGCTGCTAGGTGCAAGGATGGCAGAGCTGGGGAAAGAGAGGAGCTGGATCTGTGTCCAGAGGAAGCGGGGCTGGCTGCAGGATTTCCGCAGGGATCTGGCGCTGCTGCAGCCACGCGGGAGGAAGCGGATGCTGGGAGCCTGCCAGGGACAGCAGTTGGTAGGGAGGGAAAAAGAGAGAGGACAGCACAGTTTACCCAAGAGCTCTGTTCAAATATGTGGTTAGAGGAGGACAAACCCAGGAGTCAGAGCAAACAGGGTGAGGACCTGCAGTGTTTGCTCCTGCAGAGCTGGGCTGGCTGGGGATTTCACATCCTGCTGTCAGACAGAGCAGGGGGGGAAAGCAAATGATGGATGTGCAAGCAGAAAATCACAGTGTTAATTACCTTAAAATATCAATTATCTCCAGAAAATCTCCCCTTTGATCTGGGGAATCCCAGCTTCTCAGTGGTATAAACATGCAGAGCTGGAGGCTCAGGAGCTATTCCTGCATATCTGAGCCACCTTGATCTAGAAATGGTTTTGATCCCACACTCACTTCCACAAGCTCTCAACAGTGAATTTTCCATCTTCGGTTTCACATTCCAGCAAGTCAACATTCAAGCAGTTCCTGTTCCCATCCACCACGCAGTTGCAGGCTTAAACACCCTCCTCCTCCTCCTCCTCCTCCAGTCTCTTTGAGGAGCAGCAATACAAAACAAATTCTCGAACATGGGACTGCTTTCAACACCAGTGCTGCTGAAAGATACGGGTAGGCCTGACATTATTTCACCAACTGAAAACTGAAATTAGGGACAGTTCTGCTGTGAGACAGATGGATTGTAATGCCTCATCCATCAGAAATATTTATATACGTATGTTTATGTATCTTGCAGACATAATTCCAGTTTCACTGCAGGGCAATCCAGCAGTCAATGCTTTGTGTATTGGGGGCAAAAAATAATAACAAAAAAAAAAAAAAAAAAAAAAAAAAATTAGGAAAAGGTTCCCTAAAACTACCTTCAAAATTTACTTTTTCAATAATCATCTGGAAAATTCAACTTCAGGTGCAACAACACTGATTTTTTGTGAGAGGAACTATACATCATCCTGTGGAAAATATTATCTTGGGTCTTGATCAATTATTCTGGGACTTTACACTGCAGGTTTTTCTAAATACTCCGAATCCTGAACAGCCTTGCAGCAAACTCTCCTAATCTCCAGTATAGTGGCACTGAGGTAGCAGACTTATAAATCAGCCCCTGACAATTTAGGTCCTTGTTTTTTTTTCCCCAATCCCCCTGAAATTCCCAAGAACTTTCCTATAGCACAGGATATCAGATTTTGCTAGATAGCAACGAATTTACAAATTTTTATGTATTAGACTTCGCGCTGGGAGCAGTGTTTGAGGGTCATGTACAGATACAGTGCCAGTTAATAAGAAAAAAAGGGTTTTATGTTAATCAGCTAATGAGAGCTTGGTTCCAGCACAGAGCACAAAAGCACCACAGCACATGAATTACTCAACATAGTTCAGCATTTCACTTTGCATCTACAAAAATAAAAGTACTACAGTGACACAGTGTGTGCTGATTGTGTATCTTCAGAAATAAAAGGGAAAGTAAACCCCACTGGAAAAACTGAAATATAGAAAAGAATGTCAGCTACTTCAGACACCAGATTTAACTTTCTGGATATAATAATAACTGGTTAATTCTGGGGGCGCTGCTTAATTAAAAAGCTACCAAGAAGACCACAGATGCAAGCAGTATTGGCTGGTTTTGGTCAATACCTAGCATAGAAATTAAAATAAAAACCTTTTGCA
>VYZQ01067970.1:46615-72208 GCA_013400655.1 Mystacornis crossleyi | reverse complement strand
TTTTTTTTTTTAAATAATGAAAGCTTAGTTCCTTGTACAATTTAAGAAACAGGATTTGAGGAACAGGAGTTTCAACAAAACCCTCCACATACTGTAATACTGGAACAATAAATAATAATACCCATCTTGTTCAAGGAAGAAGAAATTCTGCACGTTATCAGGATAAGATAGCATGGATGTCAAGGAGCTACATTTTCTCCTTTTAGGAGAAAATCCAACACATGTTCTCCATACAGCAATGGGGGGAAAGCAGCTGGAGCAAGAAAAATAAAGCAAGTGGCAGTGGGAGTCACGAAACACCCTGTGTACACAGACTAACACAAAACTACGAAAAACAGGGAAAATAAACAAAATATTATAAATTAAATTATTAGGATGGAGTTATAAGCTTTCTGCAGACATAACTAAGGGTTGTCCAGCAACCACCCTTTAACACTTTTTTCCCTGTAAATAAGAAAATTTGATATTTTCTTCACATTAGAGAAAACTGGAAAAGAGTCTCTTTGCCTCAAATACATAGGAAAAAATCCAGATGAAATAAATAGTTTCACTACAGAGAAATAATGGTAAAATTGAACAGTAAACAGGAATGACCCACTGCATTTGTACTGTTTTCTGTGACCCTGCTACTGCAAACATGTATGACTCTAATCAGAGTATTCACACATAAAATGCTACTCGACCATGAAATTGTTTGCCAGATGAGGGCCACAGTCCCTGATCCTGCTGTTGGACCTGTCCAGGCGCATCCCAACATCTGTGCAGAGCTGGGATCAAGCCAACAGGGTCATGCTCCACAGGGATTCACTGCCTCATTTTAAAAATCTCACTGAAATCCTACTCATGTAAAACTGATTTATTAAGTGAAGTGTCATACTCAACTGCATGCGTATACGCAGTCTGTGCATTTTTCTGCCACTCTTTTAAAACAGAAAAAGACATTAAAACACACCTCAGGGGTTAAATTATTCCCTTAATTATCTACTACTTAAGAACCTAGTACATTTCAGACTAGAATTTAGGTTTGCAATGTGGAAATCAGATCTGAAAGCAGAGCTGGAAAATGTTTTCCAGATCCTTTATGTCTCAGAACACACTTACTATATACCTTATGAAGAACCTTGTCTTCCACTTCCTATTTCAGAGAAAATCAGACAGGTCATGCACCTCTTCTGGTGTGAATCATGCAGAGAACTACTTTCTTGGGTAAATGAGCCTCTGATGGGTTACAGACTGCTGCATCTGAAGTTTGTTGCAGGTACCCTCCCTAAGTGGCATAAATCCAGTCTGTGGATGTTGCTATGACAGCACTTTGAGGAGGTACACTGAAGTTAAGGAGGGTCACAATAAAACAGCCTACAAGGACAAAGTGCAGTGCAAACTTTCACCTTAAGTCAAGTTTAATATTTTTTATTCTCCTTGATCATGCCACAACCTCCATTTTTCTCTAGAGGGGAGAAAATGGAGACGAAATGTTTTATTTCTTTTGTCTGCATACATTGCAGGTTTACTGTTTTCAGTGGTGATCATGTTTAGAGTGCAGAAATCTCCAAACAAGAAACAAGATTTCCAAGCTTCCCTCTAAATGTATCCCACTCTGCAGATCTGCACGTTTCTTCCCAAGCACCACATCCTGTGCAGGCCCGAGGACCCATGTAAACACAACGGCCTGTAACACCCAGGCCTTAATTCCACAGAAAAATTCAAAAAGACCGTTATCTGCTCCCTGTGACTCGTGTTATGTAATGTGCATCTCACATTTAGCGCGGTGTTTGGATGTGACAGTTCTAGTCAGCCATGGATATCCATGTTCCCTCCAGAGGCCTCCCTGCCTTTCCTCCTCATTACTTCACTTTTCACCACCTCTCATAAAGCATTTGTTGTTCAGCTGTTCTTATTAAGAGCCGCGTGTCTCCTGCAATTTGTGATCTTCAGGATTTATCTTTCATCATATTAGAGAGCAGATGGAAGTTGTAAGTCCTTGGATTTTCCAGAAATGTGCTAAGCAAGTCTGAAATGAGTCACTTAGACGTATTAATGGAGCAGTCGAGCTGATAACAAAATCTGTGTTTGGCATTGTGCAGAAATAAGACTCTCACTTTCACTTTTGCTTTTCATGAGGCTAAAGATTGCATTTAGGTGAAGGGCCTCCAGCCTAGGCAAACAGAAAAATGAAAATGCTTCCCATCAGTGCAGCTATGCTTAACCTGGTGCAGACAAAGGCACGGCCGCGCACCAGAGGCACAGCTCTGCAGAAGCACAAAATGCCCTGTCCTCAGCCCAGAGCCATCTCACCAGCTGAAGTGGGACTGCTCAGTGCAAACACCTGCACCAGGGGTATCATAAACACCAGGAGCAACCCCAGCATGGAAAATGAACCAGCAGGAGGAAGTGCACATGGAGGAAGCGGGCCCTGGCAAGGCTTAATCCAGCACTTCCTCCCTATTGATCAAATGTTTGTGCAGCACTCTATTGATGTAAGGCATTATGTACAATCAGTGTTAAATATTAATGCCAGAAAATATGCAACTCTTAATTCAGATTTAGCCCATTTGACATTTCCAGTGTTACTAAGCTACAACTTGACCTCCTTTGGTGATGTTCTGGAGTGCTGTTAGAACATATTGTGTGCACTATGTCGTGAGTAATGGTGATCTGCATGTCAACAGTGACAAATAACATGTTTTTAAATACGACTACTAAACCAAAAGTTTAGAAACAGGGCATTTCTCAATGCTACTTAAACTCATGGTAGGCTGTATCTTCTCATTCTTAAAGGTAAAATAAATTCAAAATAAATGAAGCTGCTACAACTTTTGAGGCAATGTCTAAAATCCAGAAGGTTTACACATCTGTATATTGAATTGTTAAGATTATTAAACACATCCCATGAAGTATGTGTATAAGTGCTTCCATTTGTAAAAGAAAAAATACCCTCTCTCCACTGAAACCTTGATTTTAAGTTCACGCCAAGTGATAAAGTTTAAAATTTAAACTGTAATACAGCTTTCACTACGGTAGCATAAATAATCCATTAGAGCAAATGAAAAAATTAAAATTTGAATGAGCAGAGTTCATTCAATTGCAAGACATTTTGCACAGGATACATTTAACAACATTACTCTGAGAAATAGCTGAAGTTAACAGCTGTACATCAAGACATTGCAGCTGTACATCAAGAGATTGCAGTACCCTGGGACTTCCACTGAGCTGGTCAGAAATTTCCTGTGGAGCCTTCTTCCAGGCAATGACACATGTAACAACTTTAACGCAGAAGTACCTCAGCTTTATTTTAATTATAAAGAAAGCCCTTGGCTTCAGAACACAGAGAAATGAATCAATGGAGACACTTATCATGAACTAAAGCATCTAGTAAATTAACAGTCTGTCTATCAACATTAAAAAAAAAAAACAACAAAACCCAAACCTTACAACAGATTTTAAACCCAAACCTTACTTACAGATTTTACCTGTGTTTTTTAAAAAACTAAGCTACTCCAGAAGGCTGTGAAGCAGCCTGAGCAATCCAGACACTTCCCTTTGTCTTTCAGTCTCTACTTCATCCTGTGAATTCCACATTATCTCTTCAACCACTCACTTCTCCCTTAACTTCCTAAGCCTTCACATCCCCCATCTCACCTCCAAGCAAAAGAAAACCAAATTTTGCCCCGTTTCATAAATTTGGCATGGTTCTACATACAGTGTATATAAATCCTTTTAGTGCTCCACACTAAATAAACACTATTTTTCACACAGAATGTTCCCAAAAGCCTCCCCTCATTAAAATGGCTGTTATCTCCCATTGTTGTCAATGAAAGTGAAGCCAAAATGATTGTTAGAAAAGAGGCAAAAGAAATAAACGTGTCCAGTGCCTCTCTCTGGGAACCATGAAAGAAGAGCTAAATTACCTTTGGGGAAATGGTGGTTCCTTATCCTGTCTGAGGCTTCCACTGAGCTCAAACTAATTAACCATTTTACTTCTAAATTCCAAGAAAATTAAATATTCACTCAAAGAAGAGCCACTGAAATTTTGGTGAGGAAATGCTTCCTGTTTTCTCTGAAACAAGCGGCTGAGTTCTCATATTAAAAGAGAAGTATAGCACAAAATTACCTGGGAAATTACCCCTATAAAGAGAAAAATTATATTGGCTGTAAGAAACAACACATTTCTGTATCAGAGCTTACAATTAACACCTGTGACACAGAGCACTTCAAATCCAAGCATTATATTTTCCACTAATTTGTGAAAAGGAATGATGAAGGAGGATGGTATGAGCAGAACAAGCACATCTTTCCTCTTCATGGAAATGTGAGAACAGGATTTCAACTGGGGGATTTCTTAGCAGGAAACAGGAAATTAGTCCTGATTTTCCTGCAAAAGAAGTCTCTGCAATCCAAGGGAAGTACCAATTTCTCAACTTCAAGAAATTCTTGAGGAGCAAACAAAAGGAGTTTCACACTCCTGGAGACACAGGGCAATATTCTGATACTCACCTACAAATGGGACCAGCCAGTGCTGTTTGCAGACTTTTGAGAGCTGGAGCATGCTTTTAACTAATCCCTTCCACATAACCGCATTAAAGAACAGCTACCGAGCAATAAAATTAAGGAGCTCGGAAACTGAAGAAGCTCAGCTCGCTTGTGTAAATTCTGTGCAAGACCCTTGGGTGATGACCCACCCTATCCTCCTCAAACCTCCCAGCGAGCACTGGCCTCCAGGCAGACAGAACACTGCTCCTGCACCAAGGACAAGAATCCTCAACATTTATCTGGTTTTCCACATTCATGGCATTTTTGGCTGTACACGTGAGAAAGTCCAGGATGTACCACCTCGTGAGATTACACCAAACAGTGTTCTGCACAAAATATGGCTTGTTAGTTGTTTGTTGTTGGGCAGTCTTTAACCATATGGATTTACTTAATGTGTTCAGATATGGAATTTCAAGGCAAATGGGAATTCCTTTATTTTCTTCTGGCTTCCATATCTAAGAAAACATTTTACTGCACACGTATCTGAACAGTGTGAGACATGATCTCCACAGAACAAGAAGAGCAGTAAAGGAAAGCACTTCATTCAAAATTAAATATAAATGCTATTTACACAAAAGGAAAGAATACAATTTTAACAACAAATGCATGAGAGGGAATGCTTTTCACTTCCCTATTAACTACAAAAAGAATGCTACGGCCACTTAATAAATTTCTTCTACTTTTAAGAAATAACCTGTTATCTACCTGGACACAGAACTATCTAGAGTGTAAACAAATCAGTTGTCTGAAGAACATATTTTGAATGTGAAATCAGGTGAAATCACTGACTTAGTGATGATCAGAAAACAAGTAAAGGGCCTTCCAGAACTTTACAACCCTTAGGTCACAAAGAACTCGGGTAAGGAATTAACAGTTAACTCAGATCTGCAGCAGAGCCTCTGGTACAACAGCCCTGGAGCAAAGCAGGACAACTTTTGTCATCTTTTGTCCTTCCATGGGATGATGAAGATGATGGGGAGCTTTTTTTTCTTAATTTCTGTTTTGAGCAGAAGTTTAACATGCATTCTCCACTGAAACTGACAGCTGGAAACCAGACCTAGAATTCCATTTTCAGCAATAAACCTAGAAGCAAAAGCTGCTCTAGCTAGGCTGTCTGCAGGTCACAGTAGCAAGAGATGGGTCAGGCAATCAAGAAGGAAAACAAGTTCCTCCATCCCTGATGCACAAAAGGCAGGGAAGAAGGACAGCAGTTTAATGAAACCAGAAACAAAACAGTACATGTGGGAGAACAGTCTCACAGGGTTTTCATGATAATCTTTAGTCCAAAGCAGACATAAAAATATTCATAACTCCTCAAATACTGAGTACTGATAATGATTAATGAAGGGGGTTTGGGGCATTTAGGGTGTGCAAGTGCCTCTTAGTTCTGCTGAAGGGAGATGGGTCCAGAGAAGAAAGTGGCAATTTCTCTCCCCTTAAAACATAGCAATAAATGCAGAAACCCAACTTTTCTGAAGAGAGATGCACAGAGATTGATTAACCATCTCAAATGTCCAAACACTCTGCTCAGTAACTTCTGTGAAATTTTGATTTCTATAGTTATGACCTTTAAAAGGAATAATCTCGACAAAACTGATGGCAGCATTCTTTGGTACACTCTACAACCTTCACATGACCTGAGCTCTGTCACAGACAGAGAAGACACAAACACACATCAGAGACCTTTGCCCGTAACAGAAGCGATCTTCCAAGAGCTGTGGAGAAGGACTAATCAAACCTTACCTGGGAAATAATCATGATTTTAATACAGCTATGTGTGAGAAACAGTAAATCCCTTCTTTGCACCAGCACCACTTGAAAAAACTTATCTCACATCAGGAGCAGGAGATAAAAGAAGCACAGGAATTTCTGGACAGCAAAAAATATCCTAACTGCTACGTACAGAAATCATCTTGTAAGGAAGGACTTTTCAGGTACCACCCCTTCAAACCCAGAGATGGGGATGAATGGCCAGGCCTGAGGACGAGCAGGATGGTCATTTGTGGCCATCAGAAATAGTGGTGCTGCTAAAAATCCAGGTTTTATTTTCCTTTTTGACCCAGTTTTCAGCTTGGAAAGAAGTGGAAAGAGATGCATATTGGAACTTCCTTCTCTCAGCAGAAGATCTCAAAATGTGGGAAAAGGAGCTCTTAACTAGAGAGGTGAAGAGATCTCCTCAGGACACTGGGAAGAAACACAAACCATTCTACACCCAAGACTGAATTCAGCCTCAGACCATCCATGTACGAGATTTCTCACAAGACTTCAAAGCACGCAAAAGTTTTCCTGCAGGAAAAGTTAAGTAACAGGTACCCAGAAAAGAATCACAGGGATTTTTCTGTTTCAAATGAAGCTGCTCCTATTGAAATGCCTGCAGTATTAACAGGCTGGGTGAGCAAGCAACAGTTTTTTTTCCTGAGTCACCTGAAAGAATTTCCAAACCTACGTCATGTATCTCAGAACTTCCAGGCCAGGACCTATCTCCCTGATCCAGCATACGCATGACATGCATCTTTTCAAGCCTGAAAGAATGATCTAAATGCACCTCATGAGTTCCAAACCTTGTTCACTCAGAAGAAAACATAGCCAGTGGCAAATCTTGACAGAAAATAAACATGCAATTCATTTTAAATACGGAGGAGCTGCAAATACTTAAAACTCAGGATGAGCATGGAAAATCTTTATAAAGCCAGAATAGGTCTTTGCTTTTCTATTTAGTGGATTTTTAGTAAGATGAGCATTATAGTGCTGCAAGGAAAAATGCTGAGAGGGGGGCAGAAATCAAACAGCATTACTCTTACAATTGCAGTTAGGATAATGTAAAACTTATACGTAAACTTAAAGAAACTCAGTACTTCTGTGCATTCATTTTATGAGTCAACCTGTGTGTTCCTGCCTGACTCGCAGCTATGTCAAGTGAGGCAGCAATATTTCCAAATCATTAAATCATCTGCAAGTGCTTTCCTCCTCCATCAAGCATTCCTAGGCCTTCCTCTCTCCACAAAAGCAAAGACGAGATTATTTCCTCTGCAAACACAGCCCACTCAACTACAGTTGCCATGTCTGCAGCAGCCAGACCACGCGCCCCTTCAGCAGGAATGGTTTTTCTTAGGTCAAGTGGAACACATGCCTCATAAAAAAATTCTGAATTGCTCGTATGAATTAATAAACAAGCCTTCTGTCCTGTTTTGTACTTACAATAACAGTTTTCAGATATGACAGCATAGCTACAAATGCTCTACTACTTGACCTGCAACGTTGCAGCAGAGTTTTGATTTACCAGCCCCCTCAGCCTTGGCAGGAGCCAGAATCCAGCAGCAGCTTCTGATGGTCCCCACTGAAGGCGGGATTTTGACCCCTCCACAGTCAATAGCAAGACACTGCACGGATAAGGATTTCACTTAATACATGTTCATCTCCCTCTGCTGTGAAATCTGCTTGGCTGTATCCTATAATCATTTTCTTGTTCTTTGATATGAGCTTACAATGCTGCCTTAAAACACCAGACACAAAAACCGTGATGAAGACTGTCCTAGGCAAAATTCATGTGATGACAAGGAGCGTCGTGAGCCTTGTGAGGGATTAAATGAGTTTATCCCAACTGTGACAAAAACAACGCAAAGCTTTTCCTGCCACCTCAAAGTATTGAGAGAATGGGTTTTCCAAACACCAGGTGAATTAATTTCTAAAATAAATCAAATTGACTCTAAAATAAGCATTTATCCTGTCTTGATGTGCAAATAGAATCATACCATGATTTTATCTTCCCTTCATCAAAAACAACTTTATATAAGAACTTAAACATTCAATCACAGAATTGTAGGACACACAGAACTCACATTTTCTCACTTTCCTTGAATTATGACAATACACATCATAAATGAAGACGGAACTGAGCAATAAGGCCATGTAATATTCCAAGACCTGTAGAAATTAGAAATGCTAAAGGATGTTTCTAAATACTTGGATTCACCTACTCAGATTCTTAGTATACCTCTAAATTTAGATGCAATAGTGAATTTACTGATCAGTTAAACTCCCCTGAGCTTAAAAGTTTGTGTACACCTTTTAGACTCCAAATACTTTTTCACTGATTATTTCCTCTTGCTGATCGTTTTGTTTCACAACTTTGTTTCATAACAGTATTTACATTTTTCGGATTTTTGGCTTTTGTTACACACATTTTATTTTGAGAACACAATGTCCCCCACTGAAGTCAACTGTTGTGCTTTGGATCTCCCCAGATTTCAATCTCTAATGTCATTCCTCATAGTCTTACACTATTCCTGTAAAACTACTGCTCCTTCAGTGGGGAATTAAACCTTCCTCTAATAACAAGGATTCAAAATACTAAGTAGCTAGTACTAATAGCTAAGCGTTCTATTTTTCCAACGACTTTATATTTAAAACAGATTAGGCCAAAATGACCACAGCTATTGTACTTGCAAGAGATACTTCATTTTTAATTTGAGGAATGTGCCTTACTAAGTTGGCTGACCTTAACAACTTTGTGGGTACAAAATGTCCTTGAAACTTTATTCCTCTCTCTGATAATTATTTCTTTTATTAATTACATTTAGCAGTCAGCACAGCCTGGACATGACTGTGCACCATTGTCCAAGCTCCTTAACCAGTCACTCTCACAATTTATCCACCACTACAGGGTGTTAAAGATACATTGGTGAAAGATGCTGAACAGCTCTAACTGTGCTGACAGTACATTTACAGTCCAAGGTGCTGTTTTCTGCAAATAAGGCAAGATCACCGTTAGCTGATGTGTTGTAGCATGCCAAGCCATTACGAGATTTTGACAACAGAAAATGGAAAATGGTCACTTCACTGAATCATTTCTGTTGTTCCCGATTCGTGCTTGTAAGACACTGGGCTAGGGCAGTCTAATTTCAATTTTATCTGTAGAAATATTTTTGGCAGTAACTAGACACTGTTTGTGAGACAGACCTGGAAAAGACTCAAGGAAAGAGGTTTCACAGTTGTACTATGAGAATTACTCTCACTAAAGACCCTCCCTGTTGTGTTTTGAACTAAGTCTCAAAGGCAGCAAAACTGTCATGAAACTCCTGCCCTTTATTCCTTCTGTTTTCTTGGACCAGCTGATGCTGCACTTAACTTATTCTGTGATGCTTGATTGTTTATTAGGACGAAAAATACTTACTTCAGGATTCAAAAATATATGAACCACCCCAGTTTCAGGCAGGGGGGGAGGTCCTGACAGAAGCCAGGGATCAATTCCATCTCCAGAACAGCCTTTTCTTTAGCACTGACAGAGCACAAATATTCGGATAGGTCACATCCATCTGCCCTGTGCCTTTGTGACCAGCCTCATGTGCCCATGGCATGGGGCACAGGAGGACACACTTTATTCTGCATTAACACATGGGACAGCACCTTGATCTCTGAGACAGCTTTTTGATATTGTGCTGGCAATTAAAGAATTAGGAACTCCTAATTCTGAGGTATCCCCAGAAAACTGAGAGTTACATATGACCAAACCTGTGTTCCTGAGCCACTGCCATGCAGAACTCTCTATCACATTTATACATGCAATTAATTAAGCCATGGTAAAGACACACAAAACTTACGTAGTCATGAAAGGCTTTTGCTTCACTCGAGTGTTCACATGTTTCTCGTCTTTCTGGAGCTGCACAGTAGAGATCCCAGAATACACTGCAAGGGAAGAGGTTACAGGGATGGTGAGAGTGTAACTGTGATGCTCATGTGGATTTTATGGTGTACACACACACTCCACATAGATGTTTCTACACAGAAACGTCACTTTCTCTCCAAAGGATGGGAACACACACCTCTAAGGAAGAATTTAGCTTTGAAAATCATCTGTGAGGAACCAAGTCCTGCCATCTGATCTCTGAGGTAAGCAGTACACTACTCCTTTAATACCACTACATTGCAGACCAAGAATCTGGTCTCATATATAAGAATATAATGTGTGTTACTGTGCATTTAACCTTATCCCTCTGGCAACTGCTCTAATGACTTCCACAAAGCATGGGAAGGAATGAATTCACAATAATATGGGAAGGAAAGAAACTAGAGTGAAAACTGGGAGTCCTTTCATGGTCAAGGCTGAGGGAATCACAGAATGGTTTGGATTGGAAGGACTTCAGAGCCTGTCCAGTCCTCATCGCCTTCCTCTATCCCAGGTTACTCCAAGCCTCATCCAACCTAGCCTTGGACACTTCCAGGGATGGGGCAGCCACAGCCTCTGTGAACAAATGTCCAGTCCTGTGCTTAAACTAAAGTTCCCTGAGGATCTGGTGCCTGGGGAAGCATAGAAAAAAGGATGGGCATGTTCTTAGGTCATAAGAGTGAAAGGAAGGGTATAATGGTACATAACCCCATTGGTCTTCCCCCACAAACTCCTTCAACTAGAGTTATACACCAATTAGTTCTACTACAAAGTTTCTGGAATGAAATTGTGTGTATGCTAGAATGACTTAATGATAAATTTGATAATAAAATTTGTTGGAGTTTCATAGCGGTTTTTTACTGGTTTATACTTAATCCACTGTAACTTAATCCAGCACCATAATAGGGATTTATGGACAATTTCAGCACTCTGCTGCAGATAATCAAAATTAAGGCTAATGTAAGACATTAGAGATAAAAGGAACACATTCTTGCCACGCTTCCATCACCCAGCAAAAGCTGTGAAAGAATGGCCAAAGAAGGATACCCCGCTTCACATGCAGCTATGCAAATCACTTGGGTTCAAATGGGACTGTTTCAAAACTTGTGAATTCTTGCACTCCTGGCAGCTGGGCATATTCTCTGCACTTCTGCGCTCCTTCAAACACAGGCTTGTTGGACATATCAAAATAATTAACAAATACCATGGCTACACAGCAGTGCCACTCTTCTCCCCTGGGGAATTCTACACACACAGCTATGGACTGCAGACTGAGCAAGCTCACATCTACAGAGTGTCTGTATTTACAGAATTTTCTTTACAAATGCAAGTATTTATGATCTGTAGAATGATTCCTTAACTGCAAAATGTGAAGGAAGGTGGTGAAGAAGGAAAGCCAGGCCATCTTCTTTCTTATGACTGCACTGTGCACTTTTCTTTTTTCTGTATCTTTTCCTGTATCTAATTTTCCGTTCTTTTATTCCTTAACAGGAGAATGCTTGTTAATCCTCATCCATTCATTCTTTTTACACTGTTCTTTTTACACTGTTTGCCTCCAGCAGCTGGAAATGGCCATCAACATATTCTAAAAAAAATCAGAGGAAAAGAAAACTGGTACTTACCACCACCAGGAATGCAAGAATCCTGGGGGTTCCCCCAGTGTGATGTTTTTTTCCCATCTTATCTACAACAAAATGATAAAAACAGAGGTGTACATTGTCATGATCATTGTGACTAAAAAGCATTACATAATTCAGATAGAGAAAGGATGAGGAAGAGAAGATTTCATGGTTATGAAACGCTTTATGGTCATCAATTTGGATGCTCTATTTACTAACTTCTTTACACTTACTGATGTAGCTGATACTTAAAATCAGCTCTTCTTATGCTAGGGAAGCATATTTTAGAATTTTATTTCTTGGGATTTTTAAAAAAAATTTTTAATATATTGTGTATTATTTTAAGGTCAAAAATGCACGATTAAAAAAGTGATTATAAAGTATCCTTAAAACCTGAAATCTTTTCCCATTTGCACAGGACTGCTGCTGTGAATTCAGCAGGTGGCACTCTTCCCCCCGCAGCCACGGCCAGCAGGGTTTTATAACCCTGAAGGAGTGCTTCAGTCAGAGGTAATGAGGCAAAAGAAATGCAGCACCACTGCCATAACCCAGCCTCCCACCATCCAGGGAAGATGTACAGCTACCCTGGCTTGGTTCCCTGTGCTGGCCAGCTCTCCTCAACACCTGTACTGGCTGGGACTTCCTTCCCACCAAGGAAACTGGGTTTGTCTGACACTGTTTTCAAAGGAAATGCAGTTTAAGAACTCTCAGCCCCCAAATTTAAACATTTGTTGTTGATAAAGGAACCCATCAGGCAACACCAATCACAGCAACAGCAGCTGCCTCTCTGCAAAACTCCCCAAATGTTGTACTTTAACTATAATCACACAACCACCTCTTCAGTGCCAGTCATTAGCTTGTCCTTAACTCCAAAATTAAATAGTTTGGGCTGTAATAAAGCCCACACAACACTGTCCATAAGAATGTCTCATGTTAGAACTTGATGGATTCAAAGGCATTGTGTGCACTCCAAACTTCTCCAGTTAGGAGACACAATATCATTTCCTGTCCAACTCTGTAAAAAAAAGGGAGTTGTTTAAAATACAAACCTTCTCTAGAGACAGAAGTAATGGCAGACAAGAAGAGGGTTATTTTAATTAAATGCTTTACCAACCTTAATATGAAAAGAATTTAAAGAGATAGATCCATACGCATATATGTAGAAGTATGTAATAGCTTAATATTAAAAGTATATATAGTGTTCATACTGCCAGGGACCCTCCTAAAGCTGGCATTTTTCAAAGAGACTTAGGATTCTCAACTCCAACTTGATTTCCACATCCAACTCCAAAGAAATTTAAACACACAGAAGTCTTGTCAATAGCAGAAGAATATATGGCTCATTCATCTAAAAATGCTGTTTGCACTCACATGAAAATCCATATAGAAAATCCCAAACATGAAGAAACCTGATGCAATTTTGATGGATTATATGAACACAACAATTCAAAAATACTTTTGCTATTTTAAATTGGCTTTAAAAGGTAATCTTGAGCCACTATCACCTTAGTTGGTGAAGCTGGCAGAATGAACCAACATCCCTCACACACTAGTTAATACCCAAAAAAATATATTTTACAAAGTTCCTGCTTAAGTGCTGGCAGAAAAAAGTAATGAACATTTGAAAGCCAAAGCTACTACAGAGGTATTACACACTCTTCAAACACACTTCTCTGAGGCACAGCTGCTACTCCTGTGCCCTGGGAATGTCTCGGGAAGACTTGCATTAATAATCAGGAACATACAGTACCTCTGAGAAGGTTCAAACTAACATAATGAAGAGAGGCAATGTACAACCAGAATGAGAAAGGGATTCCTGAAGTAGACAAACCATTTGCTTAAGAGTAAAAATTATGTCAGTGTAGAACACCCACATTACATCTAAGCAGTGTTTTGTTTTCTGCAGAGCAGGGCCTGGTGAGGAAATTACCCAGTTCAGATCTCTTGTGGGTCCTGGGACGTATTTCATCTGGAGAAACTGGAGGAGGAGACTGAAGAGAATGTGGAAGTTTGGGGCTCTTTTCAAGGATTTTTGTTTTGTTTTTTCAAAGTATCCATACTTGTGTCTCACATGGCAGATGCAGTTTGTCTGATCAATGAGACTTACCAAAAATTATTAATTATAGAAAAAAAAAAGGCTTCGTTGTCAACTGTACTAGTTAAGCTCATAGTCAGGGAAGGATTAATGGGGAAATGCCCACCAACCTCATCCAGATAATGGAATTATCCCTCCAAGGCTGGAATCTGACTTCCAGGATAGAAAATAGGTGGGATAAGGATCAGCTCTTCAAGGAAAGCGTACAAAAATCAAACTAGACACAAAGCATGACAAAAGTATAGGGATGCTCAGGACAACTGTCCCTAAGTTATAGAGTATCACAGTAGATTCATGGATATCCCAACTTACATTCTCCTTTAATTTCATTCCATTTCTCAGAGCCACAGTCCCTGGCAGATCTGTGAGAGAGGGCTCTTAACCTTTAGACAGCACTGGCTGCCCTACAGCTCAGACAATCTGTGTGCTCTTCTTTCAAGCCCCAACACACTGCTTTAGAGTTACTCTGAATTAAATGAAACCCACCCAAACTGAGAGAGCGTTCAGCCCAGCAGTCACAGAACCATTCCCAAGGATTGTCAGCACATTTACCCCTCTGCACTGCTAATTACTGAGGGAAATAAACTCACAGCTCACACCTCATACCCACTCTATGCACTACTAATTGTTCCTGACCTGTATTGACAATCTCTTGATGAGTATAATCTTAATTTGGAATATTTGATATAGCCTTATGTTTCATTGTTCAGACCTGAGAACTTCTCTGTAACTCCAGACCGAATTAGTTTTAAAAGCTGAATTTCAGGACTCTGTATTTAATGTTTTCTGGAAATCCAGATGTCGTACCAGCTATGCTTCTGCCAACTGCTCATTTTGCAAATACATCATAAAAACAAAGTGAGCAAAATTTACCTTGTGCAATGCATTATTTACAAATGACAGCTGTTCTGGGAAAGCCAAGATGATATTCTACTTTACTTTATCTCTTATTTTATCCATTGTTTTACCACAGAGATAAAACAATTGTCAAAAACATGCTTTACTATAAACATAAACCGATCCTACTACAATTCTATCCTTTTCCCTTATCTCTGCTTTGTCAGTTTTGTGTAAACATCACAAACAATGCTCTGGATTTTCATTTTCCCTCTTCCATCCCCAAAATGTCATCACCAGCATAATAATTTTATTAACTTTCAGAGGAGGATCAGCTAAAGCAGTAAATTTTCCTAAGACATTATCTTGCCTATTTTTCCCAACTTCTGTTCACTACTCCTATTATTACTATTTCTACGTTATTATTATTATATTATATCATTATCATATCATCATTATATCATTATCATATCATTCTTATGATGATAATAATACCATCATCTTATATGTTCTTTTGAAATATTAAAAACAATAAAAATCTCAGAAGACTTCAATATGTTCAGCATACGTTTGTATGCCAGGAAAAAGGTAAAATGCTAAGGAGACATAATTTACTTCAACCTTCAAAAGATGCATACGAAGTCTTTGAAAAGACTGTTAAAAAAATAAACTATTGTGTAAAGGTAAAAACTCCATTAGCAGTTGAAAGTGTTTAAAAAAGCAGGACCTAATTGATGTAGCCATCATTGATTCAACAGATGAAAAGAAGTGAAGTGGTTAAAAGCATGGTGAGAGCACAGAGAGATCAGCAGTGCTTCAGAGAAGAAGAACTGATAGTGTATGACAGTGGGATGCAAAATACATTTAGAAGGGCCCATCATTCACAATTGGAGATATCAATACTGAGTTAAAAGGTCATCAAAAACGAGTACCACTGAAGTGTTCTCCAACATGCCCACTTAGTAGAGAAAATAGATTAATCTTCCCCAGTGTAGAATGAGGATAACAAACCACAGCAAAAGCAGTTACACAAAATCATGTAAAATGACATGGTAAACTGGGTTCCAGAGGATGAGGAACTGCTGACTGAGGCAAACAGGTATCCCGGACTGTCACTGCTGTTATTCTAGACCCCATCATATTTATTTCACTTGCAGGCCCTTGGAAGTCATGTAAGAAAACTCACCTCTGATAAAAATGTCTGGGCTGATTTCTGTGCTCCTACATGGAGCAGATATTCATATACATACAGTGCTAATCTGAAAAATAAACAGAAAGGAATATATTTAGTATTGTGCATTTGTTTGCTCCTCTTTTTCAGAAACAAAGGCTTATCACAAGTTTGAGGTACGCCCCACTGCCTTCCACAAACCACAATGTACTGCATGTGCCAAACCTATTACCTCTACCAGAACTTTTCAGCTAGACATGTAGGTCAATCTGACCAGAGGTGTTTAAAGAGTCGTTAATTAAAACATTATTAAGCCCCCAAATTACTTAATGTCAACATATTTAATATTTGGCCAAGTGCCCAGTGACCCAACAAGTGACCCAGTGCTGCTCTGAGCGAGTGTGCTTACTGTAAATACAATATATTCATACAGCACCACTGACTGTTTTTCCAGGTCAACTTTTTTAACATGTGGAATGTGTCAAGCTGTTAGCACACTTGAAAAACAGCCCTGTGGTTTTTCCAAAGAACATGGAAACTTCAGGCTGCATCGGGGGAAGCGATGGCAGCCTCACCGCCTGGCACGGCTGAAAAACCACAGCTCTGCAGCGAAGGGCAAACGGACCCTGAGATTCACCCAAACCTGGCCTCTGACGGCAGCAGAGCTACAAACGACTGCCACAGCTTCAGTGACTCCCCAGAGCCTCCCGTCTGCCTGTGAGCCTCTAGTCTTCCCAGAAGGAAAAGGAGATGGAGAAAGGAGGAGGAAGGAGGAGGAAGGTCTCTTATATTCACTACCTGTGCTGTTTCTAAGAAGTAAAATGTGCTTGAATGCACCTAGTGATACACACACATTCTTATTTGAAACATTCTTACTATTCATTTTCAAAAACCTGCAGATAACTACACAAAGAAGAGAGGGAGAGGATCTGTCTTCCTGTTACTGTTCAAAACCCCATGTTCGCTGTGATCACTGTCATCGTGGCACTGATGGAGCAGTAATTATGGCAGTGACCTATCAAGTGTGAAATTTTAAAATCTCAGAGAGGCATTCCCCAAAAAACGGTTTTCACTAGTTGTTTGTACTTTGTACATGCAATACATACACATATTACTTTACTCTCTGTCCAACTTTAAAAGCAAAGATGTACTTTTTTCTCAAATTAAATATATATAATTCAAACGTGTGACTGGTTTTAGTTTGAACTTTTTAAGTACTGTGGGGAGAGAGGATCTCCTAAGAGCTGACTTAATTCTTTCCAGTTCAACTACCATCCAAATTTTAAGCAATAAATGTTGTAGACAAAATCTAAGACAGATGTAAAAGAGAAGAAATGCTTTTCTGCCGCAGCCAATACATCCTGAATAGTCAGTAATGCTTTAAAGCACCTCATTTGTCTTATGAGAGTCCCTTTTTTGTTCATATCAAAACATGAAGCCTGCAGTCCAGATAAAAGGATTTGTGCAATCACATCCTTCCTGCGCTGCGAAGGAAAGCAAAGCAGCACAAACCCCAGGTTTACTGCAGGCATCTACACCACCCCGTGGGTCTGCCCTCCACTCAAAGTTTTAGCAAACAGGGCACTGTGATGCCCACACCGACAGCACAAGACTTTAATGCCCAGAGAGATTTGTGGCTCCTCTCAGGACTCCCGGGGTTACCTGCAGCGTGTTCCAGCACAGCCCAACATCCCTGTCTGTCCATCCCCGCTGTCGCTGCCCCAAAACCACATTTCAACACTCCAACAAAAAGACAACCCTAAAACTTCTGGCCTAAACATACAGAATGTGCTAATTAAGCATAGTGATAAGTGTTAACGTCTCCAGCTCTGTGCAAATACTGTTACCTCTTGGGCTAAACAAACCGGCAGTACAACAAAAGGGTATTTAATAAGTGTGTGCAGGGTAAACGCGGCAGATTTCAGTAAAAGAATAGCCAGGCTTTAGGCTTCCAGCTTGATCCACCTGTGGTAAGCCCCAAGCTGGCAATGGGACCGGCCACCTCCTGTGCCAGGACAGCTGGGACCACCTCTCACCAACAGATGTGGGACAGGAGCACAACACAGAATAACCGGGTCACGTCTCATGAGGTCTGTATCGGCGGCCCAGCCCTTGTTATTGTGCTGTCAGGAAGTCTTTACAGAATGTAACAATGTTATAGGTTCATTCGGAAATAAATGCATTCGCCGAGGAGATCAAAAGAGAGATATTAATGTTTCACTGTGTCACAGCCAAAGGATCAATGGAAAACTGATGCTCTGGGGAATGACAGCAGAGACGCCCAAAAACGCGCAAGCAACGCTGTGTAAACAAGGGGGAGCACCGAATACACAAACTGTAACTACAGGCTAGGAACAGAACAAGACAAAAAACAGGCTACAGTTCAAATGTGTAAAACGAACAAATTAATAAAACTATTTCACATCCTGGCACAAGACGAAGAAAGCAATAGTGAGGTGGTCTTGGACACCAAAAGGCTTGGGTTTGAAGTGACATTTTAAAAAGACAGTTTTTACTCATTAAACTGGTGTGAGAAACTGTGCAGAAGCAGCAAGCAGACATATGTTGAATTTTCACATTTGCATACTTGTTGACATCCCATGAGTAATGTGAAGAAAAAATATTTCCAATCAATTTATGACAATGCTGCAGTAATTTCTGTTAAAGACATGACACAGGCCAGAGCTCCCCCCTCCCTGCCAAGACAATTAGAGCACACATTCATCTGCACCCTGAAGATACATTCACTCCATTAACAAACAAAAAAGGTTACTGTCTGACTCATGTTGCTAACCTGGTGCAATTTGCCTGAAGTTTCTACGTTAATTGGACAACGCATTCTTGCATCTCACAAGCAGCTACTGAATTCCAAATAAAAGAACCATTTATCAGAGTATTACCAGGAAATAAACAGTAATCCCCTAACTGTGCCGTGGAAAATTGCTACATTTTAAATATGGGGAGATGCAATTAGCTTAATGAGAACTTACAACTCAAGCCTTGCAGCGGTATTTCCACTGATGAAAACGTGGTGAACTCACCCGATTCCAAACCAAAAGACTACGACTGCACATTAGAGGAGTGTTCCCACCACTTCCTCCATCACCAAGAGCCATTATGCTGCTAACATCTGATGCTGGATGTAAAAAAAATGAAGTATCTATACCGGGAATGTTCCAGATCTGAGCATCACCAAGATATATTTATAGCATTTTTAGGTTTTTAAGATGTGATTTTTTGAAAACACTTCCTGTATGGAGAGTTCAGCATACGGCACGCCATCCATTTAACTTTTGGTGTGTTCAAAACAGTAACTAAAGAAGTAGAAAATCAATATCCATACATAATTGTAAGTCTGAGTGAAGCAGCTGAGCAAGAACTAAAAGCAATGCCATAGAAGAGATCTTAAATGTTACTCTCCATGTTTCAGAAGACCTTATGTATTCCAGAACTGCTACTCTGAACTATACAGAGAAGTAGCTTTTTTGTTTTCCAAAATGTTTATAGACTTCAGTTCAAATCCATACTTCACGTCAAAGCCTAAGAATCTCACTCATCTCACATCCAAATTACAAACCTCATCCTCTAAAACAAGAGCAAGTAGCACTGAATCTTAGCACATGCCTGAAGTGCAAGTTTGCTGAACAAATTTTATTGAATCCATCAATCCAGTACTTTAAAAACTGTTCCAAAGCTCCTGGTGGCGAGCTGGTTTTATCAAGTTTCAACAAACACTGGTGAACAACCCTTCTAAGGAAGTTTATTTAACATGCCAAACCACACTTTCTGGCCTATGTGGTCATACTGACAATCATTTTTACGCCCTTCTCTCCCCGTTTTTTAGCATATTTATATGGTAATACAATTTGTCCCCAAGTATTTATTTTTAATGTATTTTTGACATATATATGTGTGTGCATGTGTGTGTGTATATATATGTATATATATATATATAAAAAAAATCTTTTCCTAAACATCTCACCTGATCTTTAGAGGATTCACTCTGCTGTCAACCACCCACCCCAGAGAGGACTGGACAAGAAACCAGATGAGCCAAGGTTCTGGATCAAATTCAAGCACTACCTGAGAAGTTCATGAAGCTTTTTCCCTGTGCTTAGGCAGGGCCATGATGGGCCTTGAGGCTGCAGGGATTTCTCTGCACCCCCCAGCAGACGCAGCAGTCCCAGGGTCACCTCCACATCCCCCACACCACAGGCATTTTGGGCTATCCAGCCGGAGCCAGCAGGTTGCCCTTGCCAAGAGGCTCCACTCAGGCCACTTAACTGCTCCTTCTACCAGCTCGAGACTTGATCTGTGTCACTGTGAGCGCTCTGTGTCCCATCAGCAACCTGAGAGGTGCTCTGAGGAACACTCAGGTACCGAATGGAACCCAGGCAGTGGTTGAGAAAACACTCCTGGGGGAGATCCTCGATGTCTGCCTGGCACTGAAGTGTCCTGAGAGCTCCTGCGCTGCCCTGCAAACACAGCCAGTATAAAACTGAGTGCGTTCAACATGATTCATACCCAGGTATTTCTCCCTCCCTGTGCACACAGCAGAAAACACTTTCCTTGCGTTCACCCAAACCCATGGGGATTGCACCCAGTGATGCAAGGAACGGGGCTTTGCATGAGGCTGGTGGTATTTTCCAAATAAGCAGATCCTTCTCCTTGTCCATCCCAGCTTCACAGACAGGGAAAGCCTTCAGCCAGCACAGCTCTGGGCAGGCAGACCCACCTCTGGTCTCTTTTCCGCTTGACTCCTTCCAAGACGTCCCAAAAATTCCCCTCCTTAAGTGTGGTCACCCTCCTCCTGGTTACTGCTGACAGCACCATAAACAACAGCAGGGTTTTTCAGTTCACCCACATAGTTGCAGCTCACTTTTTTTTTTTTTTTTGCATGTGTCCCAATTTCACACGCTTTTGCTACTTAAACTCCTGCAGACTTCAAGCACTGGCACAGCCATTTCCAACCACGTGTGAAGTTGAGCACCAGTGTGTAACTAAACACTGAATAGGTACCTGGTAGGCACTGATCTTTTGGGAAAGATCAGAGATGTACGCCGTGGTAGTGTCTGCACTCTCCCCCGCATGCACTTAATTGCATGGATTTACATATTTTCATCTGCTAAGGATGCCTTGTTTGTGCTGTCACTTCGCAGCACTCCCCACTTTGCTTTTATCTGACTCTGGTTGAATTTCACATTCATTTTTTGTCTCAGCTCGTAGAAATTACTACAGACCCGAACTACTGCAGAATCAAAACACTCTTCTGAAGGCTCCATCTTGAATGGGACAATTTCCATCGATTCCCCAATACTTCATCAAAAGGCAAGTTTTCCTGATGACCTCCAGAATTTCAAATAAAACACTGTCATTTTTGCACCTCTGTTTGGCACGTATATTCCTCAAGATTTCCAGTAGAGTTTCCTAGTCCATGGTTAGGAAAAAAAGCAACACATTTTACGAAAATATATGGATTTTTAAAAGTAGTCTCTAGATAGTTTCTTGGGCTTTACCCATATAAACTACACAACTTACCATAACTATAAAATATTCCACATAGCAGCTAAAAAATAAGTTACCTGACAAAATACATTTTAAAGTGTAAGGCGAGACTTCTGTAAAAATACTTGATGTTCCACCTCTTCCTGGAAGTAAAGGTGGTAACCTTGGTCTTCTCTGCTGCTTTCAATGGGATAGTACCGAGTTTTTACACGGTATTTTGTCCCTGGTATATAATTTGCTGTATTTAAGGAGTTTATACAATGCATCCTGCCACGGCAGTAAGCAGAGGAAGCAGCACTGAGCTGTCATGGAGAGAAACACCACCAGAGAGGAAAGCAGAGGCACAGTACTGACCAAAACGCAAACTTTAAAGCACTGAAGTCACAGAGATACTGATTGGTATATGACATCTCAAAATATTACAGCTGTTCCTGATGCAGCTGCCTGCTTTGAGTAGAAAAAAACTGTCTGCAGCATTCCCTGGAGAAGGCTGAGGAGGAGGAGGGAGCAGGAATACACACAGCAGCTCCCCGGGGAGAAGATGGATCAGCACTGACTGGACATGCAGTGCCTCACCAAGCAAGGAGCACCTAATTTAACTTTCATTCATAGAAAGAAATCAGTGTTTCTGAGTATCTGGCTCCAACAAGGACCCACAGTTCTGCTAGTAGCTTTCTAGCTCTTCTCAGACAGTGTACATTTAATATCCTGTCCAAAGAATCCCGGAATATCTGGGGCTGGACTGCTGATCTCCCTTGTAAGTAATGTTGGACAAAAGAGTTTATTCCACTTTTACAGCAGATCCTGGTTAAACCCAGCTGCAGATTTTAAATACAGATTGTGCCATTCCCCCTACTCACTGCATGCTTCAGTTATGTGTTCAGACTCTGTAAAATGCAAACTCTGCACTGAGAGCTTGGTAGGACGCCCTGAAGAGAAGTAATGAGTCACCTCATGAATTTTATGGGAATCATATGGGATGGTGACACAGAAGATGAAATTCCCTGAGTATCTACCTAGAAAGTAATGGTGGAAAGTAATTTGCATGACTTATTATGAAGCAGTAAAATTTTCTTCTGGAGAAAGTAAGTTCTGAAAGCAGCAGAGTGACGCTATCAGACCTCAGAAGACAAAGAAATTCAGGGAGTTGGTGGAGAGAGTTTCTTCGGAAGAACACAGCCTGGAGAAAAGAAGTGCAAGACAACCACCAGGTGCTTCAGGCGATATTAAAACACTGATGGCAAATATCAGTGGAAGACAGACAGGAAATAGTAAGAGGTTACTCTGGCTGCATCCAAAAATTCCTCAACGATCCAAGAAAAGACTGCAACAACAATGAAGAAAGTAAAATCATGTAACAATATTAACACCAAGTACGTGTTTGGGTCCAGTAGATGACAACTGAGCCTCTGCCTGAACCATTAAGTTTCCCTCCCAAAACGGGGAGCTGTGATGCTGTTCCTGGGAACAAACAACCACCCGTGGCTTTGAGACTGCCACTTGTGCATGGTGACAAGTTCTGCATCGGGGACTGAGGCGGAGGAGCTCAAGGCATTTCCCTGCAGAACAAAAACAAAACAGCAGCAGCCACCCCAGACAACAGAAGTGTCTGTGCGTGAGTGCAAGCACACCTGAGGAAGTTCAGCGCACCTGAGCTGGAGGTGCAGGGCTTGAAGGGCTGCCTCCTGCTCAAACCACTGCAGTTTGCACCCACAGGGCAACTGCACACAGCTGGCTCTGACCAGGCCCACACCTGCCTGCAGAGCTCCCGCACATCTGGCAGAGCTCTCACCTGCAGGGGTCCCACACATCTGGCCTGAACTTTCACCTGCAGGGATCCCACACATCTGGCTGAGTTCTCACCTCAGAGCTCCCACACAGCTGGCTGAGTTCTCACCTGCAAAGTTCCTGCACATCTGGCTGAGCTCTCACTTGCAGAGCTCCCACACAGCTGGCTGAGTTCTCACCTGCAGAGTTCCTGCACATCTGGCAGAGCTCTCACTTGCAGAGCTCCCACACATCTGGCTGAGTTCTCACCTGCAGAGTTCCCACACATCTGGCCGAGTGCTCACCTGAGAGCTCCCGCACATCTGGCTGAGCTCTCACCTGCAGAGCTCCTGCACATCTAGCTGACCTCTCACCTTCAGAGTTCCCACACATTTGGCCGAGTTCTCACCTGAGAGCTCCCGCACATCTAGCTGAGTTCTCACCTGCAGAGTTCCCACACATCTGGCCGAGGTCTCACCTGAGAGCTCCTGCACATCTGGCTGAGCTTTCACCTGCAGAGCTCCTGCACATCTGGCTGACCTCTCACCTTCAGGAATCCCACACATCTGGCTGAGTTCTCACCCGCAGAGCTTCTGCACATCTGGCTTGAGCTCTCACCTGCAGAGATCCCGCACATCTGGCTGAGCTCTCACCTGCAGAGCTCCTGCACATCTGGCTTGAGCTCTCACCTGTAGGGGTCCCACACATCTGGCTGAACACTCACCTGCTGAGCTCCCACACATCTGGCCACCTTGCTCCAAGGATTTACACCCTTGCCTGCTCCTCATGCCCACCCCTGGCTGACAGAGGGAGCTGCAGGGAGTCTCTTGCTGCTCCTCCAGACTGGACCATGGCCCAGAAGGATTAGCCAAGACCCCAATTACTCAACATTTCCACTTAGCAACAACTCCAGGTAACCTGGAGCACCCAGGCCAAACTACAGCTCACACATGACAAGTTTGCTGAGCCTCCAGTCCTGTCAGGGGATGGTCTACTACCCAAATATGTGCATTTTACAACTTTACAGATAATTTGCTTAGACCCTGAACTGAAAGCTAACAGAAATACCTTCCTTTTGAAATGCGGGTCATAAAGAAACCATAGCGGTTTCCATTTCCTCCCACAATTTTTTTATTGTAAGGTTACTTTCCAAACAAAGAATTCCAGCAACAGGAGGTAGATATTTGAAAATCAGGCTCACAAAGAGTTGATCCACATATTAAAACCCCCAAGATTTAAAAAAAAAACCCCAGCAATAACAAAACCTTGCAGTAGCGAAGCTATACTGCCCAATGTTTGACTATCAGTCTAGAAAACCTGAATGCTAACTCTCCAAATTGCTACCACTGGCTACTGTTTGGAAGTTTTACTGTACTGAAAGGAAGAACCCAGATACAAGAGGAAAGGGATGGGAAGCATTTGATTCTGCACTGACCGCTGACGTTTGCTAGAACAACTGACACTGTGTTGTACTTGCTGAAGTGAAACAGGGAAAACAGGCAAATCACTTGTCACACAATCTCTGGCTGTGCACTCATTGCTACATCAAAATTTAAGGGGCATAAGCATCCCAAAGACTCCAGTTCTACCATGTGCAGGACCCAACTCAGACTGGCAGCTCTGCTCTTAACAGTTATAAATGCATTTCTGTACAGGACACGTACAGTTAAAAGAAGGGTTGCCTTACATTTGGTTTACAGGGGAAAAGAGAAAGTTCTCTATTTTCTTAAGTATGTATTACTACAGTACTCCAATCCACACTGGATTCAGTTACTTAGTTAACTTCACGGAGAACTTTCCAGGCAGGCAGAACAGGATGTAAGTCAATGCCATGCTGTCAAGATGCAATTTCTGCAGCAGGGAAATAAACAGGCAAATGGGAAACTCAACGAGGCATGGACTGGTATTAGGATGCCAGGCATTGGCACCGAAAAGTAAAAATAAACATATGAAGAGGTGACCCCCGTGGGGGGGGATGAGCATGAGTGGATGCGTGGGGCACGGGGTTTCTCTGTCCCTGTTCCCTGGTCATGTGTCCCCAAAATCCTGTCCCCTATTGGTCACTTTGAATGTAGCCCGCGGGAGTTCTGTACTTAAGGGAGTGTTCACGGGACCCCGGGGGGGTTGTTCCAGACCTGTTCTGGGGGCAGTCGCTGTCGGAGTCCCTGCCGGGCTCCGGCCATGTGCGGCCAGGGGGAATAAAACCTGAAAACATCTATCAAATATCGTCTCCTTGATTCTTCCACGGGCCAAGGCTGTCTCCCAGGGAAAGGTTGCAGCCACCCCACTGCAACATAATGGTGGAGATCTGCGGACAATTCAACGATCCCTGGATCCCTGAAGACAGCCTAAGAGAAACAGCAAAGACTCAGAAATCTCGTGAGTACTTGTGTTTTACTGTTTC
>VYZQ01067970.1:22792-46168 GCA_013400655.1 Mystacornis crossleyi | reverse complement strand
GTGGGGGGGGGGGGAATGGAAAAAAAAAAGTTAAGGAAAAATAAATCCAGATGGGTTCTTCACATCCAGACAATTTAAGGTTCCAGAAGCTTATGCTTCAGTGAGCTGATGTGCCCCAGCACTGCAGCCCTGTTCATGTACCTGTCTGAGCCAACACCTGACCACAGCCATGGCAAAACAACTCCAAGCACCAAGAGCCCTGGGGATCACCACTGGTGGCACTCCAAGCACAGCAAGGAAATACTTAAAGTTGTCAGCTTGTGACCAAAAGGAAAAAGATAGTGAAGATGTCTTAATGGAGTCAAGGATTAAAAATACTGGTGAGCTCTATGCAAGAACTTCAGGCAGTTTTGCTAAGGAGAGTTTCAGAAAATATTTTCCAATACACCATGAGTGATAAACCATTTCATGTAAAAATCCTCTGTAATAATAGTGCAAAAAAAAAAAAAGAAATTAACCTTCAAAATTAACTCAAAAATGTTTTATTAAATATAAACACCCGTTTGCTTATTGTTCATGTGCAAACTCCTTCCTGAGCACAATTTTTCATTTCTTCTCAGAAACATTTTAAAGAATTCTGACTGAACTGCTTGAGAACACAGAAAAGTTCATTAAAAGAAACTTACGCAACTTCCATGTGTTTTTCACTTCTCGGTTAAATATTAATAGAACATTAAGATTCAGCAAATATTTGTATTTAGGATGCTGTTTACACACTACCTGAAATTGACTTGAGATATTTATGTGGTATTAAAAGAGATTCTGATCTTGAGCCACAAAACTACACACACATACACACACATAGAATACCAGATTCTTGGAATGGTTTGGGTTGGAAGAGACCTTAAAACTCATCCTGTCCCACCCCCTGCCATGGACAGGGACACCTTCCACCACCCAAGTTGCTCCAAGCCCTGCCCAACCTGGCCTTGGACACTTCTAAGCATGTTGCAATAACCACACTGCTATTCCATGCTTCATTTATTGCATTTATCCTCCTTTCTTCATTTTCCCTGTTTCTTAGCAGTAAAAGAGAAACTAATCTTGAATTACTCTGGAAACTCTCAAAAGCAGATTTCAGTGTAAGAAGTCAGTACATGGGTATTACAAATAGCAGAGAACAGGGATTTGCTTTGCTGATCCTTATCTTCTTACCTGTAGAAGGGAGGGGAAGGAGACTTTCTTTTAATGGCTGCTTTTGCTGCAGCCTGTCAGCATTATCTCTGCTGCCTTGTAGAGAAGCGCTGGTCCTGCCAGGGGTGGGAGAGGTGAGGGAGATGTTCCAAGACTCCACCAAAGATTTTGCACAAGCCACTTCCAGCACCAGCTGATGAACAAAAGCCTATTAAGATCTTTTTACTCTTTCTAGCAACTATATATTTTTAACCAGCATACATAAATAAATCAATTTATGCCTCCTGTTTCACCTTTTATACACAGAAAGGCAGAAGACAGAATTTTACAGGCATGACCACTTCAGTTTTACAATGCATAATGGTCAAATCATTGTGAAACTACGTTTATGTCACATAAAGCTTTTATGAAGAAAAACTATGAATCAAACTGTAGTATACACTTTTCCAAAAAGGAGTGTTGATGCAGGATTCTGAACAACTGCAAAAACTCTCAGTGAAGAAAAAAAAAGTATTAAACTTGCAACGAATAGCACTAAAGTGAAAAGGAAGTCAACACTTGTGATTTATCAAGGAACTCTCCTGTTTCTGCATTAACTGTTCACTTGATATTGAACAGAGTAAAAAACTCCACAGAAATTTCAGTTCTCAGCTAAGTGGAAAATATTCTTCAGTCCTGTCTCACATTTAGTGGAGACAGATTGAAACAGAGAAAATCAGACTATACCTGAAATGAACAAAACCAACCTACCATTAAAGAAAAAGGGACAAGGAAGGCACACCACAAAGACTCATGACTTAAAAAAAAGCTTCACAATATCTCTGTCATATTATTTCAGTATTATGTGGAATGTATCTGCAAGTTTCCCTCTTCAAAAGAAAAGGTAAAACTGGAAACAGATCGCACAAGAAACCATACATATATACAGAAATCTGCATTAAATGCAACATTTTTATTTGCATCAGCAGATAGCTGCATTAAAACCAAAAAGAAAGAAAATGTAACTGCCTGTTAAAACACTGAAATTAATTTTCATTAGGAATACCACTTCTTACTCTCAAACACCACTCAAAATGAGACTTGATTCTAAATTTTGTACTGAAGTTAAAATACCCTGCTTTATCTTCCAGATTACTGATGCTTGACTTGGTCCTGTGTCTATTTAGAAAACACACGTTAGTTTGTTAAAATATCCTTTAATTAGTATATTACAAGAAGACAGCTTGTCAGCACAGCACCAGGCATTCACAGCTCTGGATTTCAATTTCACCTCAAAAAGGCATTCCCTCCTCAGCAGGGTTTTACTAGAAGGCTGGAGTCAAGTCCTGGAATTATATTTAGTACTAACTATAAAGTATTTATAAATCTGCATTGAGTAAATCAAATGTTTAATATATATTTTAACAAAGGGTCATTTGTTAGGGATTTTAGGGCAGCAGTTAGACAAAACACTGTCTTTAACACCTTCTACTGTGTGCTTATTGCCATATATAATACACACTTTTCATGCCTGTAACCTGTTTAATAACAGACATTAATTATTTATTAGCCCTCTATAAACAATTTATAAATGCGCTCTTACTATAAAGTGTGACTGGACTGGCCTTTACTCCCACAACGAAAGCATCTGCAGAATTTTAACTGCTGCTTTAGGAAGCAAACCTCACTTACAAAGAGTTTAACAGCAATACACATTTTGTGATATAAAAATACAGCTGAACAGCACAGCCCGGTCATTTATCTCAGAATTTGGTATTATGCAGGGGATTTTCCAGAAATTTATGTGAACTGGCTACGATGGCACTATTAACGAAACTAAAGTCGTGTTTAGGAGTAATAGAAGAAGATTTTTAATATCTCTGTCATGCATCTGTTGGAGAAGTTTAATTTTCTGCCTTAGGTAGGCTGGAGTGTCTTACAAATACTCTTTTCAACAAGTTCACCCCAGGCAGGGCTGCCTAGGGTGCCTTGCTCGCCCAGGAGAGAGTGAAAATTTTACGAAAGCTGTGTATTTTGCCACTCTAGTTTTCAACAGCTTTGGAAATAATGCTGTATGTTAACTGAGGGTCAGTCTTCTCTTTCAGGCCAGCTGACGTTCTTATATTTTTAGTATTAAAATCAGTTAATAGTTTTAGCATGTACAAGGCATTTTGTGGCTCCTTCTGGCACTGCATTGATTTGGTTTTTTCTATAAATGTTAATTCTTCTTGCGTGAGAACTGCATAAAATTTAAAGCAAATACTTACACCGCAGGGAAAATCAAGAAAAGTTCCTTAATGGCAAGACACAGGGAACAACACTTCCCCCTAAGTTTTCAAGTCTGCTGTTTGCACCTTTCCTCTCTGGGATTTTTCTCCAGCTCAGTGAGTAATCAACCACAGCTTTGTAACACTGCTTAAACTTGTGGTATTTTTCTGATTAAACTCAGAATTCTCCTTATGGAATTTTCCTTATGGGACACATCTTTTCTGAGCAGCACAAGACCTGAACAAACTGGTGGAGCATCAACCCCAAATATCAGTGGTGCTACATGTGTTGCCTGTGTTGCTCATCTCTGAGAGCATGTTCAGGAAAACCAACCGCAAGTAAAACCACATGCAAAAAAATTCCTGATCAGGAATAAAACAGCAGAGACTCTTTAACTCCATGTTCCCAGCAGTCTGGATCCATTAACGAAAGAGACATTGCACCAGGGAAACATAAAGTACAAAAAAACACAAAGGCTCACAGTGTAAGATTAACTCATGCAGCTCTAAACTACTCATCTATTTAAAGTCAATGAGAAATATAAATCACAGTCAAGGCTGCTCTTTGTACATGTGAAAAATGCCTGTCCTTAGCAATAAAAATGTCCTCTTCAGATCTAAATTATGCCTTCTATGTATCATCTCGCTTAACATGAATGCACAAACAGGAAAACAAACCCAACAAGTTCTTGCCCATATGAAGCCCACAGGAAAGATGACAAGGGAATAGCTGTGCAATTTGAAAAAAAGAGAAAAGAAGCTTTGAGTTCATAAATGAAGACAGACTGATCATTGCTTTCTAAGATGTGTAAGGAAAACATAAGCAGAGCTAACACAGAACATTCAGGTAAAAGAAAACATTAGGAAAGACAGAGAGGAATAACCACAGGATGACACACATTATGTGGCACTTAAGATCCTTGACAAGACAGTCTAGAACTAGATGGATGGAGGTACTAGGTGGGAATTTGAGGAGCACAGCTGGTGCTGCGAGCAGCAGGAAAGAACAGAGCTGTAGTGACAACACTGGGGTGCAAGAACTTCAACATCCCCTACAAGCAGTCTCTGGTCTCTTTCTAGCAAGGAAATGGAAGTGCCAACACAGCAGAGAATTTCCTGGTGTTTCCATCGTGCCTGTGCAGGTGATGCAGTTTTTCCACTGCTTGGTCAACAAGCCAAGCCCAGTGGGATTTTCAGTCACTAAAAAGGTCTCAAGCACCCTCCAGGGTGATGAACACAACTCTTCCAGGACTCTCATGCAGCTCTCCAATCCTTTGAAGATCGAGTCCCTGGAGATGCATAGCTTTGAAGGCATCCTTAGACTGTAAAGCAACAATCTTACATGGGGAAAAAAAATTCATGTATGGGAATAATAACTGAACGAGCAAACCTGAGATAAAGATCTGTAAAGTCCAATGGGAACCTCAAGACAACCCTGGCAAGATCAGCACAGATAAAAAGTGCACATTATTTCACAATGTGTTCCTTTCCCAGTGCTTCTGACCTAAATAATGCCCTTGCTTTTCAGGAGGTGGCCACTCTGTGGTTCCTCACTGCTCCTCTCTCCAGGAGAGCACAAGCCCCACTGTGACTGAAACCTAAACCCAGGGACTCTGCTTCTTGTGCCCCAAAGGAACTGGCAAAAATCCCGAAATGAAATGCCCTTGAAGGGATAACAAGAGGTGGGTAAACCTAGAACTGCTTCAACCACGAGACTGCAAGAGACGGAGATGCATTTGGAAATGTTAATCTCTACAGCGTCAGACTCTGGTCTCTCTTCATCCCTAGAAATGTGGGACTGCAGGAAAAAGGGAGCAGCATGAAGAGAAAAGGGAGTATCTGGAGGCACACAAGTCTTGCTGTGGTGAAAGAAACAGAAATCTGAGCCCCATGCAACTTACCTTTATAAATTATTTCTACTGGGAATTCTGCAATTTCCCCAGTCCTCCCTGAAGGTGCAACAGGCATGGAGAGATAATTGTTAATAAAATATATTTTCTGAAGGTAGCTTGTTATGGGCATCAACCATCAAAACAAATTTAAGCCTCATGGGAGCTCTGGGACTGATGGTGAGCAAAGTCAAGAGTGTTTACCATTTACTGGGCCTTTACCCAGACCTCCTGGCAATCCAAAAAAACCCAAACCCAAATGTTTTACCAACCAGATCTTACGGCCAAGATGGGAAAAGCAGCATCCCCCACAAAGCCCACTCCTCCCCTCCACACGCAGACAGCAGAGACCTGGCTGGTGCACAGGAAGAGAATCCAGGTGGTTATCACACCTTTCTTGTCTTCTGGGTTTTTAGGAGGGGTACAGTCTCCTCCACAGGACACGGGAACGTGTCCAGGTGGGTTTGAAATGTCTCCAGAGAGGGGGATTCCAGGCCCTCCCAGGGTGGCTGTCCCAGGGATCTGCCACCCCAAAAGAGAAGCCAGACCCTGCTCCATCTCCCTTCCAGACCTGTGGGGCCATCAGAGACAGCGCTGGCCACAAACATTCCTCAGGAAACCCAGCCTTGCCCTTCCTGTCTTCAACTCGCAGTGCCACACTTGAAAATCTAAGTCAAAAAGAGTCACTGCCACTTCTTCATTTCACTGGGAGCCACTCACTGAAACAAGGGAAACTCTTCTCAGCACCTTTCACTGTTTCAGTAATCTTACCCCTTCACTTGAATAAAAACAAGCCATTGCTTGCCTGTTTGTGAAAACCTCACATGGAATTAATGCAGGCAACATTTGCTGCTTGTTCATGTATTTGGTCACACTTCTACAGTGATGATTTCATTGAACCATCCAAATATTAGAGTTTTGGCTGTTTTTGGAAGGAAAATATGAGGAGTAACAATGATTTCTTCTTATATTCATCCTTAGCCAACATCACTGAAATAATTTTAAGGAATGCAGGCGGTAAAGGTTATCGAGAGGCTGCAATTTTTCATCGTTTGCCTCAGACCTAAATGTGCTTCCCTGCTTTTTTCACTCAAAAGCCTGCAGAAGGATTTCATTTAAAACAGTAGGGGAAAAAAATAGTACTCCCATTTCAAGATGTGTCAGCTGTTCCCACAACAAATGGTGATAAAGTATGTGATGTGTTGATTCAGAAAGTTACTAATCCATGCTACAGATTTCATACACCTGCACTGTTCATATACGAGGCACCAAATGCCTGGATGGGGTATAAAACTAATGTGGATTTGACCACGGCATGGAGAGATCCTGAGATGGTAGCACCCTCCTCAAATCATTCTAATACACACACCCCAAAAAACCCTCAAAACCACTCAAAACAAACAAAACTCCAAACCAATCCCCCTCCCAAGCAAAAAACCAAACAAAAAAACTCCAAACAACAACCAATCAAAAACCAATCCCAACAAATCAAGGAAAAAAAACCCAAAGAAACCAAAAAACCAAACAACAGAAAACCCCCACAAAACTCGAAAAACCCACCCCAAACTAAACGCAAACCCCAACCAGCAAACAATCCCATCCTCGAACCCCCAAATCAGTGCTTGTGACTTCAAGCTGTAGCATTCAGTACACACTACCCTAAACGAGGAATATGCTCCCCTGATGCTTCTGCTCCAAGTATTTGTGTATAAATTCTAAAAACAGCTTTTCAGAGCAGTTCAGGAGGCTGGTGCTTTTCCCTTTCTCATGCATGCCGTGACCTTTGCAGGTGAAATGGGGAACATCAGCCCCCTCCCCCCTCCCCGACGCGCTTTTCACACTTCCCTCAAGGTGAACAATAGGTGGGTGCAAACTTTACAACACCAGGACTAAATTTCAAACCCAGCAACCCGCAGATGGAAGATTAACAGGAGACGCTCGATAACGACTGGTGTGACAAAGCATTCTCAAGTTCCCCAAATTCCAGTGCGTCTTGTTCCACCTGGCCCCTGGGAGGGTGATTGTCTCCCACTGATCCCGCCTGGGCTGAAGGGCTTCTGCTGATGCCCGCGTGTCATCTGCATTCTACATAAATACATATTTATCTGTTAAAATCTCTCCTGTTTTCCAGCGCCCAGGTTGCTCTGGAGGAGGGCACAGCTTCATTCCTGCTCCAGTTACTTCCCTCCCCAGGGCTGCCATGAAAACAACAAATGAAATCACATGGATGCTGATCTTGTCAGGTCTCATCAGCAAAGCAAGAGCCGGCCTGGTCATTATTAGAATAAGAGATTTAAAATATAACCTTGACACAAGACTACCAAACTTTTATACACTGAGCTGGAATCGCTCGCTGCAGCTTTTCTGTAACAAATCCCTTTCCTGCAAGGATTTTACAGAACTTTTCATGTTCATGAAGGACCACTGGAAAAAATAGTTGTACAAATGGCAAAAATAATGAGTCGGCTGCTCAGTTTATTTAGGGTCCCTGCAACTTGCACGGCAGTTTAAAACAAGTTGCACAGAAAATTCAGTCAGCAAAATACTTAAAGAAAATATTTTTTAAAACTTTACTAGGGGTGGATTTGCAAACAGAAAGACATTTCCAACCAGGATGCCAAGAGTGTAATTATATTAGCCTGCTACAAAACAATTAAAAGTAATGAAATTTTGACTTCTTGCTAAGTGTTAAGAAGCTTAAGATCAGTATTTGGTTAACCCTTCAGTCCCGCTGAGAAGCCCTCAAACGGGCCACACAGCATTCTGGAGGTGGTAGTGCTGCCCCACAGCTTCTCAGCAGCATCACTCATCATGGAGCAGGAGACTGACAGCTCCCAACAGCAGCTCACCCCAAACCACCTTTTATAGCTCATATACGCACCCAGAGGTGCACAGAGACCCTCTGTGCGAAAAGGCATGAGGTAATAGCTACGGGTACAACATGGACCTGCCTTTAAAAACAAACAAGGATGGTGCACCCACACTGAACTGCATCCTCTAGCAGAGATTTGTGTCTGAGGAGGGACGCGTGACTGCCCACTCTCAGGGAGGAGCAGGGCAGGAAGGACTAAGCAAGTACTATTAAATTTTTTTTTTAAAATACATAGAAACATTTAAAAAGCTCTTGGGCATGCGGCCCCAAAAATAACCCCACCACCCACAGTACTATTTTGGGTGCCAACTTTAAGGCTTCATTCAGCCTTGCCAATGGCTACTGGAAAGTCCAGGGTCCCTAAAGGAATGGCTGGGTGGTGAGGAGCTGCTGCAGGTTTGCCAGTGCAGACGTGGTCCCAGTTAATGGGATACATCCTGGTGGCTGCTGCGGCCTTCCAGCAGCTCCCACTCCTGCTGCAGAGCAGACTGGACCCAGAGCACTCAGACAGAGCCTCAGCAGAAAAGGCAGAGTCATCTCCTCACCTGCAGAGCGGGCGCCATGGGATGTGTTGTCCCATAAACAAACATCTTGGAGGGGTTGCAGAGAAAAGGCACTATGGTCCATTTAAATAACAGCAAACGCCATTTAATTCTCATTTTAACCTGAGCATGATACCCACCACCTGGCCCTCTCACCCTCACCTCCCCAGCCCCACAGGGAAAATGCTGGAATCACTACATTTCACTGAGGCAAATCTATAGCTTTTCATATTCAGTCTGAAACTTTATTGGGAAAAGGGAAAAGAACTGATGATAGTAAGATCTGTGAAATTATGGTTAAACAGGTTGAAGTGGATCTTAAAGGCAAAAGGTCATTGTAAGACATTTTTAATATTTTCTTTCAAAGCAATGTTCATGTGGGCTTCAGGGAAAGGTAAGGTTATTCACAAACTTGAAAATGCTGTGTGTAAGATGTGCCATCAAGTACAATATCTGCAATACTGAAGAACTCCATCAAACCACAGACCAGATACCAAATAAAACAGTAACACTGGTAATAAGGATGAGGATTCTGCTGCTTGCGGGGGACAAAAAAAAAAAGGAAGATATTTCCAAATAAATTGTATTTTGTAATGCAATATCTCATTTATGATTCTCTGCTTTTTAGTTTATTTATTTATGTTTTTAAGCAGAAATCAATTACATGTATTTTTCTATACAAACACCACCTTTTAAAATAAAAAAGAAGCTTCACTGAGAACACAGCTATGGCAGCATCAGTCAGAGAATGGAGTAATGAAGCAGACCAAGACTCAAACTTCCCCCCAGTTCTGAAGTGTTCAGTTTCCTGGGAGGCAGTGTGGGCAATCTGGCAGGCATGTTCATGAATATATTAACTGACAAGAACCATCCCCCCCCTTCAGTTAATATATATCAGGGCAAAAACATGTAGAGAGGCTCAAATAGCTAAATATCTCAGGCTAAAAATATCAAGAACTCCCTCAGCTGGAAGTTGTTAGCAAGAGCTCTGATAAAAATAAGGAACCAGGACAGCATAAATTCTTTCCTTTCCCTGCAGAAAATAAACTACATTTGGGAGGAAAGTATTCAAAACATAATAAAAGAGGTGACTCACCCCTTTCAACATGCAGCACACAGTGCATGGAAGGAGGGGAGGGGGGACAGGGATGCAAACCCGATGGAGGAGTCCTGCTGGGAGAGCAGCAATTCCCAGCCCCAGCTCAGCTCCTGAAAGGGTCACCCCAATAGCTCTGTCACACACACACCCCTGCCCTGAGGGAGCCCCTGTGCCTCCTGAAGGGCTTCAGAGACAGTAGATGACCACACTGAGTAAATGACTGCTCTTGGAGCCTTCTCCTGAGGTTAGAGGGATGCTCCCCCAGGAGGCTCCTGACACCTTCAGCAGGAACTGCAAGGCTGAAGATGTTTTAAATTCACTTAGCCAAGAGTACTTCCACGCATGGGCTGCATTCTTTATTTCTTAGGTATTTCTCAAACTTACCTTGATGCAGCCCAGTGAGGAAACCCAGAACTAGCAGAGCCAGCTTGGCTTTGGTTTGCAAGCAGACACACACGCATCACCCAGTTCTTTCATTTTGGGGCAGGTAGGGTATCAAAAAGCAAGCTCAAACCACCTACATTTAACAGCCTTCCACATTCAGAAGAAAAAAAGGAGGTGAGTAGGATGGCTCAGCTACAGAGGAAACACAGCAAACATGGTGTCTTAGGACTACTAAACCAGCAAATAATTTACAATGGCATCCCATTCCTTCATTCTGGATGGAGCTGAAGGAACTGCATAAAGAGAATCGACCTGGCTAAAGCACATCACAAGCCTTACCATTTCACAATCACATAGTTGACACTTCTACACCACATTGGGTCACAAGCCAGAGACACCCAAAAGAGTTTGGATTTTTCAGAGTCATCTCCAGTGCCTATTTCCCTCCAGTATCCCACAGCAGGGTAGGATGCTTCTGCACACCAACATCTCCATTTCTTGTAGAAATAGAAACTCAGGAAAGAAAGAGAATACTGGTGCCAAGTCTGTATCTGAACATCACTTGAATGCCCAAGAAAATTACCTAGTTTTAAAAACTGTGTGACATAAGTAAAAAAATATAACTCTGCCACTAGGAAATACTCAGATTCCAGCCACTTCAGGCAGAAATATTCTTGGACTCCAGAATACAAATACAGAACACTAGGAGTGGGCTGGAAAATTATTGTTTACTGAATTTCAATCTTTGAACATAAAGGAAAAAAACCTTGACTCTGATGTAAGGACACCTCAGCATCTTCACTGAGGAATGTCACAGTGTAACCCATGGATTGTATCACATCCCTGAAAGAGCTTTTTCTAACAGTTTGTAACAGTAATTTTTCAATTTTACATCCTGGATGAAGACACACAGAGGTGCTGGGAAGCTTCCTGTGCTGAAGAGTGGGTTGAGGGAAGAGACAAGAAGGTTCATCCCAGCAGCACATCTGAGTATCCAGGCACATCACATACTAGCTTAGAACACACAGAATTTTTTATCTGTTACCATTACAGCCATAAGGCTGTGGGGCAAAGAGGGTTCAAACACACTTTGATCCTTGAGATGGCTTCTGCATTGTTTCAAACAGCAGTTTGAAACACCTGTCCTGTCCTCTTCAAATGTTCACATTCAGCTAAAATACCTGCAGCTGGCTTAAGAGCATCAGCTCTGCTCCCATCTGAGGTTCCTCCACCCCCACCAGGTGAGAAAACACAACAGAAGCTTTCATTTTGGTTTTCATGCTGCTTTCAGAGTTCCCCCAAGCCCTGGAACCAGACTGTGAGGTTCTGTCGTTCCTTAGGCAGAATCAGTAGAGCTGGAGGGAAAAAAAAACCCACACAAACAAAAAAAGTGGGCAAAGGTGAAAGAATTAACTTCTGACGCACAAAAGCTTCTTCAGGTCACTTGGGCTGTCAAAAGACAAGAAAAAACCTCATTTCTATTTTTTTGATAAACTTGTGTCAGTGGCTGGCTGGGGGTGCTGTCCAAGGAGAAACATGCATGGAAGCTTGTTGGGGGAATCAAAAGCTTGTTCTACCAGGTAAGCATTACGGGACTAGTGCATTCCCAGGCAGAAAAAAGTTACACATATGGACTGCTTTTGCTGTTTTCAGAGGCTTTCATTCACACTCCTCTAAACAAGTAATTTGCTTTATGAAGCTGGGTTGTTGGGTACTGCTTTTGTTGGTCCTAGAGAGAAGTAAATCCAGGTGTTGAATATTGATCCTAAAGACAGGTAAATACAGGTGTTGAACATAAAATCAGTCTTGGTGAGGTAACTACAGTCACTGCACAACCAACAGGTAGGACACAGTAAATTCTGTATTTCCACACCAAGCAACATGCCAAGGGTGTAAGGCTGACACTGAACCAGCTGTAAAGTGGACCAAGAGTGCCATTACTCTATTAACTCTGAAAATACCCCTTCTAATTTCATTCCATAATTGAATCAAAACTGTTTGTTGCTTATTTTGTCATTTTTTTCGCACCAATCTGCTTCTGTGATTCAACACATGCAAGTGATGCCCCTTTGCCTGTTCTAAAGACAAAGATATCAACACTTGATATATAAATATGATTATATACATTCATACATACACCTATAAACATACATAAACACAGGCAACAAAGTGAGGAAAAATTAGTGCTGGGAGAATGGTCACCTCTCTTCAGCTATGTTAATCCTTAAATTATGTTCCAGGACTGGGAAACGAGAAACACCAAGAAAGTTATGGGCTTGCTAAAAACTGCCTGTCACAGAACTGGACTGAAGTTTAGCTGAAATCCACAAGTGAATCACAAAGGCAGAAAGAACATGAAAACATTTCCATTTTGAGGCTGCAGAATACACAACAACTACTTTGCCAAGTTGCACTGTTCCTCCCTTTAATCTAATTTCTTGATTCCTTTCACAACACCCTCAGAACGCCTCAGAATAAGGTGTCAGGAAGCCCGAGGCACACCTGACACTGCCATGGGTTAGGTTTCCCTACATTTTCCTCAATTAGTTTTTCACTTGTGCCCTGAATTACTGCAGATTTCCAATGTTTGTGTTGAGCATTAAGTGCCTGTGCTCACTTCAGCCCACAACCATTTGCAGAAGGCAAAGCCCTTTGTAAAAACACACCACACCAGAGAGCCCCTCTAATTATGCTTTGCCCACTGAATGTGTACACTGTGCAAAGAGAAATTAAACAGAAGCTACTACCAAAACACTTCCACAGGCTCTGTGTGTTTCCCTGTGGCTGCCGCCGATCATCCCCTTGCTGCTCTTTCAGGGAGCCCCTTCTGCACGACCTGCTCTCTGAAATATGGAACAGGTACTCCCACAAGCTGCTGCAGGCATGACCCTGCATTTTCAAATGCATTTATTTGGCTCACAGTCTTAGTACTGAAACCACAGAGTCCTTTTTTGACTTTCTGAAGTGTTTTGTAAGAACTTTACCAGATAGTGATATAACTGAAAAACTGCTCAATCCACTTAGATTTTTTAACAGGAAAAATTCTTATGGTTTTATGACAAGAAAACCTCCTATTTTTTTTTCTCCCCCTAAATGAGTAATTCCCCCCAGAACTGGAGACTGACACCGGGCAACTTCTATCTTTCTTTTCTTTTCTAGTTTGGAATTACTTACTACAGACTTACAGGTCTGTTTGTTTGGGGAATATGGGTAACATTCTATAAACAACTTTTTTTAATTACTGTATTTGGAATACATCTGCATCCAGTACTCCAGCCTGCTTTTGTTTCTAATCACCTATTTTAAATAATTCGTGAAATCACTCAAAATATTTTTTTCATTCACTTTTTCTTTGTTCCCCAACTACTGTTGGACAAATTATTTAAGTCTTGCATCTGTGAAGCACAAGATAGTCTTATCTGGGGGCGGGAGTTGTTTGCTTTTTGGGGTTTTGCTGCATTATAATACCTCATATTATTTCTAAAAATATTTTGAAGTATATATAACTAGGTTTGTGGATGCAACATAATGGCTGTCTACACATAATGGTCTTGTAAAAGTAAATATCTTTCTTTCATAAAGAATTAGATGTACATTTAGCAAAATTAGAAGTGACACTGGATTTGAGGAGCTGCATCAGAATTCAGGAACACCAACGTGTTTTACCTTTCAGATCTACTTGTCAAGCCCATCACCATGATCAGAGGCACATTTCCAAACTTCCAACGCTGCTCTTCATCTCCTGATCAGAAGCTCTCCTTCACCTTTTCCAGCTCTGTATTTTTGTTAACCCACTGTCCTGTGTGCAAGCTCTCTGTGTTTATTTGTTGATCATGTACTTCTATTCCAACCCAGAAAATCAACTTTCATTTGTATTCTTTTAAAATGTGCACATAAACACACAGGAAAACCAAATGCCTCAGGCTGGGACATGTGCCTGTAAGTTTTTTAAACATCACCCTCACGTGCACGTATCCTCTCCAAAGTCACATTTCAAGGAATATTAAACAATGAGCAATTAAAGGAGCCAAACAGTTGAAGAGACACACAATAGGAGTCACAGCCCTCATTTCCAGGGCAGTTTCAGATTTGGCAAGGGAGCTTCATTATTCCTGACAGACCCGATAAAATTTCAGTAACTCACCCACATGCCAACCCCACAAAAAGCACCTGCACCTCCCCACCAGCACCTCAACTCCAAGGCTGACCTGAACAGGAGCCATCCAAAGCTGGCACCCACTCCTGGAGAGTTAGCTGGGAGAAGAACATAAATACTTATTTAGCATGGAGAAATCAAGTGGGGCTTTGGTTTCTCAGATCCTGCTGGGATCTGATAAAGCACCACAGCTTCTGAGGAGCATCAGGTGGCAGCCTCACAAATCCCCCCACATTTACGACACAATCACACACCCTGTCAGCCACATGATCCACTCTGTCCCAACACCATCGAGAGCACGTATTTACTGAGGAATTACAGTTCCATTTCTGCACTCCATATCTTCCTCAGAAAGCACAACCCCTCCCAAGGAAAGGAACACAGGCTACTTCAGGCTGCCACTGATGTTGCTGGAATTTTTTTCTAGCCTATAAAACAGGTTTTCAAGAGCAAAACCCAACACTTTTTTATAAGCATTAATGTGTTTACCACAGAAAACACAGATAATATTTTACCTTCTTCCGACTACCTGTAAAAATGCTTAATTCCAGCAGTGGAACATTCTTATTAACTTTCCAAGCTCATTACATCAATATAAAAATGCACCTGCTAGTAAGAAGACATTATCAATAGCAACAGAAAAATAAAATTGCATGCACTGGAATTTACATATACTGGTACCTCATTAATACTAATTACTTATTGCTTCTGTATTTTCAAAACACTGGATTCCTTCTATGAAAATTAGAGGTTGGGTTTGTTGTGCTTGTAAGGTGACATCTCTCCAAAGAAACAGAGGCATTGGAAATAAAATGGAAACGAATGTAAAGCACAGGACATGGTGTAATCAGTAACTTCTTAAATTTCTTCTTCATGATGGAAATTTCTTTCACAGACAGTATTTTATTAAGGAATAGGAGAAAGGAAGAAAAGAAACAGTCAAGCCTAATAGCAACTTAGCAATTCATTGGCAATTTAGACCTGATCAATCCCATCAAGAATTTGGGGTTTAACATCAAGGGCTGTACTTCTGCCAGACCCATACAAACTCCAAAAAAACACCAAGACACAAGCCCAAAGGCAGATTTAAAGCCTAACAAGGATGGGGTGAAGCAGCCCATGAATTCAATGCATAGAGGAGCTAAACAACCCCCACTACCCACAACCACAGCTGACAAACTACACCTGCCAGCAGAAATGAGATTTCTGAAACCTGGATTTCCTCAAATTGTAATTTTCAACTGATATTTGCACAGGAAACAAGGTGAGGCAAAAAAAAAAGTGTGGTGTCACAGTGTTCTTTCACAGGTGGCTCCAGCTTAATTTATAAACCCTAAAAACCCCCAGTACTCTTGCCCGAAGAAAGATCGAGAGAACTCTGCAAAGCCTAGAGAAGAAAATGGACAACAATAACTACAATAACTTAAATTTTTGGCCTTTTATCACCAACTGGTTTTCCTAGAGAGAAGGTATGTCAAAGCTGTGTGAAGCTGGGGCTTGGAGGAGGCAAAGGCTTCTCCGCAAGAGGCCCAGGTCACTCTGGGCACAGGGAATGGAGGGGCTAAGGGAGAGGAAAGGAAGGGCTTCAGGGATAGAAGCACCTTCAGAACAGAAAGGCAAGAGGCCAACATTATCTGTCAAGAAAAAGAAATGTCAGCTCAGTTTGGTTTACCTGGGAGAGTGGGCAGTGGGCAAGGAGGAACATTGGGGAAAAGTTAAAATGCTAAATTTTTACTTTTAGCCTATCACATGACGCCTGCATCAGCAAACATCTTCATGAAATGAAAAATCAGGGTACAATCACGTGAAATAAATGATGGAAGAGTCACTAACAGTGTGTTTCTATAGAAGAGAGAACGTTTCAAGAAAGCTCTTGCTACCCTAAGCCAACTCTAGTAAAAGACTTCCATTAATGAGTGGTATGTAGAAATACAGAAGTGCACATGATGAATCAGGAAAGATTACAAGCCCTTCAGGGGATAGGAAAAAAAAAGGGAAAGTTAATAACAGAAAATTCAATACAGGCAAATGTGGAGTACCGTGCTCAGGACTAAGAAATCAAATACACAAATATGAAATGGGGAATAATTGGCAAGGCAGCTGTGTTGCAAAAAAAGAATCTGGAGGGCGTGTGTGACTGCAAAAATGGATCACTTAAAAAACAAAATAAAACAAAAACCCCCAAACAAACAAACAACCCCTCCAAACAACAGCAATAAACATGCAAGTGTTCCAGGGAGTATTAGCAGGATTGTTTGGTGTGTGTGTATATATATATATATAAAATATCTCAGATGAGAGGTAATTATTTCATTCTGCTCTGGACACACTATTCATAATATGGAGAAAAACCAAAAACAGTTCAGAGGCAAGAACCACAGAAGGTGTGAAAGGGGAAAAAAAAAAATGATCCACCACAAAAAATGTTCAGTTTATTTTTATATTTGATTGAAAGTGAAAAGCTAGGACTCTATGGTCTTGACTACTGCCATATTTCAGTTTCTTAGAAAGGGACATTTAATGTTCTCACCTGTTCCCTTCCTGGAACTGGAAGTCAGAAATACCCCAAAGACTAGAGAAGCACGGACAGAGGTCATCAACATTTCTGACTTTACACGTTTCTTACTATCTGAGGATGATTTTCTGTCAGGAGTTGAAACAACACCTGCCCACTGCCTGAACAACCTTAGGGGTCAGTGGCTCAACTGAGCAGAAAAAAACCCTCAGCTGTGACTCAGCCTGGACCAGCACTCCTTCCTGGAATGTTTGTGCGCCAAAAAAAGCAGGAAACAAGTGGTCCTAACCCCAAGCAACACAGCTGGAAGGCTCTGTAGACGTAGCTCCTGAACATTCGTGGAGAAGAAACGTCATCTGGTTGTGCCCAAAGGAGCTTTAGCTGCAAACTCTTAAAAACAAGGTGCTTTGAGCCATTGCTCATGGCCTGCAGAACACCACACAAGGCTGCGCAGGGCAGTGACCCTTCCATGAAGTGGCTGTACTCAATCACAGTCACCCCAAACCAGAAATTCTGAGTCTCCCTCCCGAAGCACAGCAGCCTGGAGAGGTAAGTGTGCAACTCTCCACCCTGGATAACTTCTGAGTACATTCTCCAATTTAAAGTAGATCCAAAAGAGAGACCGTTTCAAACAAATACTATATTTTTACAAGTTCCTTAGGCATCTCATCCTGTGGCAAGAGAGACAGTGGAAGCTGACCATATGCATTTCTGATTTATGTGATACTCCAAAAGAGAAGGAAAAAAAAAAAATTCAGGGCTACATAGCTGAAACTGGGTACCCAGTAACCAATGAACATTTTTGCTTTTTGCTTTTCTGCACCCTAGTGCCACTTCCAAACTGGCTGTCGGTCAGGAGTGGCTTGATGTCTATTTTTAGAGGTGAAGCTCAGACACTGTGGAGCTGGGCACCAAAGAAACAACACAATCTTCCTGTAGGAACAGCCGTATTATGAAACAGCAAGGCAGCCATAAGGCACATACCGCAAGACAGCAAAATAGCAACTTATCAAATAGCTGCTCATTACCAAAACAATGCTCTTCTCTGCACAACAAAAACCCCGGGGCTTTTTTTTTCCGGGGGGGGGGGGGGAAAAAAAAATCAGTGAACATGCAAATGAGGGCAAAGTGAGAAATACGCACAGTGTATATCTGCATTTTCCACGTTAAGAGAACATTTTTGGGAATGCAAGTACAGCACCCAGACACTGCAGAAGCACACTGTTCCAGCTGCTTCTGAATGGCAAATCCTCCCCTCCCAGGGCTCTGACATCCCTGAGACACAGCTCCAGGACTGCCACACATCCCTAGGTCAGCTGGCATCGTGTAGGTGTGGGTAGGTTTTACCTTGCAGACAACAAATTTTACACCCCCGCTCTCTTGAGTCCTCTTGGCAGCAAAGGCCTGGTCATTTCTCAGCACCTGGAGGGACAGAATGTTCCTCCTAACTCAACAAAAGCCTCCCACTTCCTGACCTGCCTCCTGGCTGTCCTGGCTCTGCTCCCTCCCACCAGGTCTGTGTCCCTGCTCCAGATGCTGCAGCCCCCTCCCAGATCCCCGATGCCAGACCCCAGACCCCAGACCCCCGATCCCAGGGTCAGTTCTCTCAGGGAGCGACTCTCTGTCTCCCCTCGCCAGACCGGCCATTTCAACCCCGTTTCCTCCATGCTCTCTCCTGTTATCTCTGTGTCCTGGCACCTCACAGCTGCAGGCTCCAGCTGCTCACATCTACACTTTCCTTCCCACCCAGCCCCAATTTTCCTCCCCTCTGATCCCAGGATCTGCTGCCTCCCAGCGAAGATGAAATATTCAGCGATTACAGTCAGTAAACCCTAAGCATATGCAAATGCATCTTTTTGAAAAGGCTCCTATCCTGGCTAAATTCAGATGCTTTGTCATGCAAATGGGAGAAAGGCACATCCCTGGAATCAAATCCCTCATCCTTTTCTTTTCCAACCAGATTTCAAGTGTTCTGAAGGAGAGGGGTATCATCGGTCTTCCACAGTAAAAGTTGTGAAAACTTTTAAAACAGGGGGGGTTTTGCCGGATTTTCAAAACAGGCCACATTTCAACTGAAGTTTCACACGCAAAAAAGTTAGATAAATCGGCACAAGGCTTAAATATTGCATTGTAACTTTCCCACCCAAACAGCGCAAGTTTGGCAGAGTTAGTAAAATCTTGGCTGCTTCAATATTTCTGACAGTATCATATGCCTGTAATTTAAGCAAAATGAATTTCTTCTGTGTACCTGTTTAATCTGAATGGCAGCATATACATCACCTGAAACATTTTCATGTGTTCCCAAGACACCTGTGCAGAGTGAGGGAAGCACATGGCCAACAATAAACACTGATAAATAGCTACTACTTCCAGAGCCTTCCCATCTGCACACTTCATTAAGAGGTATATTCTTCTAAAATGCCTGATGTTCATAGATTCCCTGAGTAGCACAACTGCAACTTGTAAAAGTTAGACCTGATGGATGGAATCAGTGTACAAACGACAAACCCAAACTTTTTAAAACAGGCAGGATGAAACTACCAGATTTGTCTTCAAAGGGGGAAAAAAAAATTAATTTATATTTTACTACCATGAACTTAAAAAACGAGGTGGCCATTTCCCAGGGATGAGCAGCGAATTCATCACTGAAGCCAGTTAATTTTTATCTGAATCTTATTTTTACGTAGCTTACAAACATTGCAGTAGAAAAAGGTGACTTAACTATGTAAACTCGTGCAATTCAGTATTTTCAAATCTGAAGGGGAAAAAAAACAAAACCATGAAAAAAGAAACCCAAACAACTCCACTCGTACAAAGCAACTGTAGGTACAAACAGCCCAAAACAGACCTGAAGAGAAACAATATTTTGATAAGTCATCCTTTTATAACAAATCAAATCACAGTCTCCTGTCATCCTGTTAGTTTTTAACCAAAATCTGCGTGTCTGCCAAGCCCCAAGAAGGTTAAGGGCTTCTTGGGAAGAGGACTAGTTTAGGAGACCACTGGACTATGAGGAAAACTGAATTCAAAACATATATTCCCACCAGAATTCAGTTTTCCTTGTATGTTTTTTTAAATTGCTTTTTTACATATACATTTTCTACTTGAAGTATTATTTCTATGTAAACAGATAGTTGCATTTGCAAATGGAACTTGTATGGTCTGGTCCTTTTTTCTCAAAGATTAAAAGTTTACAGAGTTTCACCATTCAGTGAAATGTTGGCAAGCCCAAGCTCCTAATCTGAAACTGTCCTATTTTAAGGAATGGGGGGGGGAGGGGGGTGGATAAAAAGGATTGCTCAGAGTTGCTGTGAAGAGATAACAATAGAAGATGTGTGGATACTTTTTCGTCTTTTTTCCTTTGACAGTGTAGTCGGGTCTTAGGTGGAGCCGGCACAGCGGCGTGGTGAAGAGTTACTGTTTAACACAACTTTTTCCTTCCTCCAGCAACTGGGACGGACACAGCCCAAAATTAAGGCACAGCTGCTCCAGAGTGAGAGGGAAGGGGCACAAAGAGTCCTGTGATTTTTGTCTCTCCACCTTCCTCACGGCTCACAGGTATCCTGTGCCCTCACTTTCAGTGTTTTACCCAGCTGTGCTGTGCTGCACCTCTGTGGCACAAAATTCGGTATTGTGGCCCCCAAATTCATCTACCCACACTTCACACGTGTTGTGAAGCTAAATAATAGAGGCAGTTCACCCCTGTCAGAGGTCAGGCAGGAGGGGCAAAGAGAGGGACCATAAAACAAATGCCATCTTGGAACTCAGAATGTGCCAAGGGCTGTTACAAATGGCTGGCAAAACTTGCTCATTTTTATAGTAATTACGTAACCTCAAAGGACACAAATATCAAAGGCAGCACACAGCAAGACAGCGTGCTACAAAACACACTTGGCACCCAATTGTTCTGTAAAATATATCACAACAAATATCACTAGCAGCAGCTGAACAACACACATCTTTTCCACACTTGGTAAATAAGCTTTTCACACCCTGGTCCTCTCACTGGCACGCATCCTCATGGGGAAGAGACACAGTCCACATGATCAGGCCATTAAAAAGTAAGGGAGTGTAATTTTTAAAAAATTTTATTTCCTCAATTATTACAAGTGTGTCTTGGAGATTGGCTACTGGCTACAAATTTTAGGCACTCAAAATCTTGAGGAGACATGCCAGCGTTCAGATGAATATTCTGTTCTAAAAACTTTGAAATTAAACATAATTATAATCCCACTCTTCTTGATTAAATAAGTACTTATTGTATCAGTCAAACATATGTGTTTTTCTCTGTGGTTTCCAAATTAACACAATCTCATGGAGAAGTCAGAGCTGTGTTTTTGTAGAGATATTTAATTGGACAGCCACCTTTTTTTGAGCGAAACAAAAACTCATTCATTACCTTGGGACAAGCACTGCATGGCTGTAAAACAAAGTCCTAAGAGAAAAAGAAAATGCAATCACAGGTTTTTTGGAAGTCAGAAAGAAAGCATATGCAAATGGCAAGGATGTGATCTGATCAGAAAGAAGAAACCTTAATCGATGTAATACCAAACAATCTGGAATGTAGACTATACATAATGATATTCCACATCATAAAGCAAGTCTTAAAGTTTTTTTCTCTCTCTTTTTTTTTTTTTACACTGAAGGAAGGAGGAAGGAGGAGAAAGAGGATGTTTCTAACTCCCAGCTGAGTTCTTTTGTAAGCAGATGAGACCACGAAGTTTCTGACCTGTCAGGTCCACCGAGTAAAAACAAACTATTTCAGTGTTTTGCATGAAATAATCTACACGCGAGGAGCCCACATTTCCAGCTGTTAGCTCTAAGTGGGAGACAGCGTGTATTTAAATCGAACAGCACCATCTAGCAGGTCCTCATAACTTTACTTAGGAGGGCAGTTGCTACTTGGCAATAACTCAGTCTGGCAAGCTTGCCCTGAAAATTATTAAGCATTTTCAGACCAAACGAAATATTATGTGCTTTACAGCACCAAGAACCCCAAAGAAAAATCAGCTACAATCAAAGAATACGATTGAAAACTGTTTAAAGTTTCAGCCCCATGACCAGAGCACTTGTGTGTGTGGCTTGTACTGGGTGGCTTTTGCAAAGCAGAATTAAAACAACATGATCTTCATCTGATCCGACACACAGCAGACCTATGGATTTGTTTTCAGTCCCACTGCGAGATCCCACTGCGCCCTTCAGTGATTTACCAAGTGTATTGACAAACACCAGCAACCATGTAGCACAAGGAAATGGTTTAATTCCCTAATTTTGCTAAGACAAATAAACAGTGCTTCCACTAACCGGTTAAGCAATTATTTTTAAAATTATCCCTCCACTGGAACCAAGGAGTGCCACTAGTTGATCAGATTTCAGAGCCCAAGTTGTGTCTCCCGCTCCATCTCAGCAATTAACGCTTCCCGTCAGGGCTGCCTCTGTCTCCCTCCGCTTTCCCGTGGCAAAGTTAGGTGTGAAATTGTCAAACGCCTTAAATTCCCCCTACCACCTCCCTCTCCTCTAGAAAAAGAGATGCCTGGCCTGCTGCTGTTGCAGGAAGCGAGCATGCCAGCCTCTGGAATTAGGAAGTATCTTAAAAAAAAACCCAAACAAAACCAAAAATAAAAACGCACGAAAAGAACTAAACCAACATTAAAAAAAAAGGGGGGGGGCTGGGAGGGGGATCAAATAAAACCACCAAACCCAAAAAAACCAAACCCGCACATACACAAAAAAAGAAAAACACCCAACAAACAATAAAGAAACTTTTAGGTGAAGGTTCAAGACAAGCTGCCTGAAGGGATACTCCTCGGCCGTGCCCGGAGCGCGGATCCCGGTGCTGTACCAGCTCTGGAGCGATGCGATTTTTGGAACACAGAGGCGCGAACCCGGGCTCTGGCCGGAGATCTCCGCCTCCGGACCCCCTCAGCAGCCTTACCCCGACCTTCCCACCTCCGACACACTTCGTGTGTCCCCCTGCTCCTCTTCCTCCTCCCTCCTCCTCCTCGCACGGGCTTTTCCTCCCCCTCCACCCGCACCGTGCTGAACCGGCCTCGGTCACGCCAAGTCGCTGCCGCTACAGGACAACTTGAGGAGATGCCGTCCATTCCCCCAAACTGGGTTTTCCTCCCCGATTCCCCGGCGGTGCCCGGCTTGGGGGCACCCCCAGCCCTCCCCGTCGGGCTCTCCCCGCTCCGCTCCGCGGGCAGCAGAACCCAGGAGCGCGGCTCGCCCGGGCGGTTTGTGCGCAATTAGAAATTAAAAAAAAAAAATTACCCAAACCCGCACGAGTTCGGGCAGGCAGCGGGAGCCCGGCCGGCCGCAGGCGGGGGGCGCGGTGCCCGCTCCCCTTTGTGCGGCGGGGCGGGCGCGGAGCCCCCCGAGAGCGAACAATGCGGGGCCGCGGCGGCGCCGGGCAAAAGTTGCGAGACGGCGAGTTGGGACGCGGCGGGACGCGGCCGCGGCCTCGGCCCCCTCCTCGGGCTCTTTGTTACCGGAGGGGTCCCGGCACCTTGCGGGGCGCGGGCACCGCGGGGCAGCGT
>VYZQ01067970.1:0-22534 GCA_013400655.1 Mystacornis crossleyi | reverse complement strand
AAATAATAATAATAATATTTTTAAAAAATAAAAAACACCCTCGGTCTGAAGAAAATTCAAGGAAATGCTTTGATTTTTTTTTTTTTAAGTTACATGGCAATAATTGTGTGCTCCGCAGAGAGAGGAGATGGAGAGCAGCCACTGGGGCCGTTTGTTACTTGATTTCTCTTTTTTTTAAGTACCCTGAGCTCTGGAATTTTTTTTTTTTTCCTCTTCCTCCTCGACCACAGTCCCAAATTTTGCACATATTGATGCCTGTTTATGTCTAAACTACAACTAAACCTCGTAAACCCACTCCCACGTGCACCCCGTGGGAGGGAGGCTTTTAGTATTTTGGTGTTTTAAGTGCTTAATACCAAGCCCTTTTTTTCTTTTTTTGGTCAGGCCAGGCCGCAAATGCACCCAACATCTATCTCCCCGCTGTGTTGGCAGGCAAATGTCAGGAGTAACCAGGGCCACGAGAAACCCTACCAAAATGCGAGCAGGGAAGTTGTGCCAGACGTAGACCACCAGCATCTGTTTATCATTGTTGGAGCTGCGAGGGGAAAAAAACATCCTCTGGATTCTGAGCTGCCGCAGCGAAGGGAATGGTTGGTGAGGTGAAACTGGGGAGGGGGGATTAGGAGAGTATTAATGAGCGGCTGGAACAAATTAGCGAGGGAGCAGCAGAGACAACATGAAGGAGTGAGAGAGGCCGGAGAATCCGAGGTGCTTGTGGCAGCTCCCTGCCCGGCGTGGGCTGTGTGGGATGTGCGTGCTCTTGGAACCCACCGCAATAATTCATCAGATTAAAGCAAACACGGCAACAAAAAGACATTTTGTGCCAAAGTTGGGTGTCTTGGGCTTTCACCCCATTATACGTGTTTTTTATTTATTAACAGCGTGAGAGTGCGGTCGGAGTGGATCTAGGGAAGGAAGTAAATTAGGCTGACATCATTCACCCTGGTTGGGACCGAGGCTCCTGCTCCCGAGCTACACCCAGGAAACCTGAGGAAGCGGGTTATGGTGTGAGGAGAAAGTGGGAAAGGAGAAAAAGAGGGAGGAAGGAGCGAGTGGAAGGGAAGGAGAAGCCGACAGGGGAAATGAAGGATGAGGAAATGAAGGATGCCAAAACGAGGAGGCAAACTAAAAGCACAATGCACGGTGAATTTGGGTGGTGAAAGGACCAAGGAGAGAACCTGAGGAGTTACTGAGGAGTGAACCCAAGGGAGGCGTTTTGCCCGCACTGGGGCAGAGTGATTCTCACACGGGTTCTGCCCCAGAGCTGAGGCGGGGCCGGACGCTGCTGGTGGCACCCGGAGGGAACGCGGGCAGCAGGACATGGCACAAGGACAGACAGACAGACAGACAGACAGAGAGGGCATCAGGACAGAGAACAAAGAAGAACTCGGGCTGTGGGTACGATGTGAAAAACAGAAGGCTGCTGAGGAGAGAAAAGGAGTGAGCGTGGACATCCTTGGCCAAGCTGAGGCGACTGGCGCTTGGGTACAGCTCACCCAGAGTACAGCTTTCGTCTGAATGTTTGCCTGCCCTTGGGGAAGGGCCCTTATCACCCATCAGACACGATGAGCCCTCTCCAAGGCTTCCCTCTGCCGCCCATCAGCCGTGCTATCAGCAGGGCTTTCACACGAAGCTGATAACAGTGGCGAAATCTTTCCCGGGCAAGACAATCCTCCGAACCTCTCGTTTTGTGTGCCTCAGTAGTTTTGGCTGATTTGTTTGTGGTTTAAGGGTGGGGGGATACTTCGAGACAACGGCTGTGTCAGTGTTGTGCCAGCCCTGTAAAGGGGGGAGAAGTTTTCTCCTTGAAAAGGACAATGTTGAGGTGTTTCTTAAAAATGCGATGGTGAGATAGCCGTAATGTCCTTTGGATATGCATCCCAGGATGGGATTTTTGCAGCTGAAAATGCTTTGTTCCCGTTTTTCATGTGATCTATTTGCATCCCGGTGGTTTATTTTGGCCTGAAGGACCGCCAACGCCGTGTGAGTTCTCCGATCGAATTGTGACCTGGGGCAGAGCGGGATGGATTCGGGAGGGCGGGGACGGGCCCTAGGACGCGAGCAGGATGGCCCCGAGAAATGCTGAACCCTAACTCGTTCTCCTCGCAGGTCTGCTTCCCAAGCTACCATTAACATTCAGGTGATGACTTGGTAATTTTGCTTAGAGATCCGTCAGTGGAAAATGCAGAAATGGCGCAAATAACCCTTATTTATCCTGCATGTGAAAAGCGGAGAGCAGCGAGGCGCTGGCGGGACGCTGGGATTCGCCGGGGTAATGTTACCTCTGCCTTTGGAGGAATGCTGTGCTGGGGTATTATCTGTCAGCACCGCACAGACAAAACCCCATCGCGTGGGGGTCAAAAGTTTGCTTCGCAAGCAGGCAAATTAGCGCCAAAAAACCCCCAAAAACAAAAACCGAAAAAACCAAAACAAACCCACCCAAAGAGTCCTCCCAAGTTCGGTGTGTCAGAAATTCCTCCTCGGAGTGGTGACACACGTACAACATCCGCGTGCCCCTGCCCTTGATCCCGTCACTCCGAGCACAAACACTGCTCTCAGCAGGAGCAGTTGCATCTCATGAGGCCGACGCTGTAATTAATGAGATTTGAGGCACAAGCGCGGAGACAAAATTCAAGTTTCCAATATCAGAAATGAAGATCCAGCCTTTGTTACAAAAAGGGGATGAGGGGTGGCAGTACTTTAAAGCTTCTCAGTCCGACACTGGAAAGGAATTCACAATGTATTTTTAGAGTGTTATAAAAATCTCTTACATAATGCTGATTAATTCTTCGGTTTTAGGGAAGAGCACTGGGCTTTGTATATAAGACTGTTGACCAGCTAAGCCACTGAAAAGGGCTGGTTTGGGCTGGCTTTTTTTTTCCCCCCCTTTAAGTTTTTCTTGGATACCGAAAGCTGCAATTATTCAATTATTACAGGATTTTGCTTTTGTTTGGGCGTGTATGAATATTATTCTGGAAACTGCGCCTTATTCTTGGAAGTCTTTATCATTTTAAAACATATGTTATGTTATATCACCCTGTCTGAGATATAGGATAGCTCCAAACTGGGTGGTTGGTTTTTGTTTTTTTTTTTTTTTTTTCCCCCTCTCTCTCTTGCTGCAGCCAGTTACGTTATGGATTAATGTTAAGGATAACTGCAGTGAAACATTGCTTGTGTGGCTGTGCAGGACTGACTTAAACAATGTCACATTACAGGATCACAATTGTACCGGTGCAGTAATATGTACAATTAATCTGTATTTCTGCCCATTCTGTTGATCCTCAAAATTCATTGATTAATCTAATTGGCAGGTTTCACGCAACCCTTAACAAAGGGCTATTCAGGAAATTAAGTAAGTAAATGCTACTCCCTTATTTTAATTCCAGTTATCTATACTTATTGCTGTATAGCTGGGAAGATTTTTTGGGCAAGATATCATGGGAGAGAGGCGCTTTTGTTTAGTCTTTTTCAACAGATACGTGACCGAGGCAGCTTTGAAGCCTCTTCTGAGGAATCCCTCGTCCTTCTGTAGAATGTTTAATCTTCCTGTGGAGTGTCTAACTATGAGACTCGTTCTGCAGACTTTCATTCTTGTGCCATACAGATGAGCCAGGGTTGCTCAGGTGATTGGACGAGCCGTAAATCGTTACTGGAGAATGGAGAGAGCAGGAATGTATAGGTCAAAACAAAATCTTTATTTCCCCTTCTTCTCCACCCAGGAGGAAAAACAAAAAAAAAAGTAATTATAGCTCAGGGGTAGGGAAGGATAATCCTTATGGGTCCCTTCCAGCTTGAGATGCTCTACCATTCTGGGTCTCAAAAAAAGGCTTATCAATAACCCGATAACTCCTTGCACTTTCTGCTTCCAGCAGGAGCCGCGGTTCCCTCCCGTCCTTGCAGAAGGAGCCGGGAGGATTTTGCAGCCTCCTTTTCCACAGTTCATGCATGAAGGGGCCAGAGACAACACGAATGTGATCAGCCTGGAAGCAAAACTTGCTAAGAACAAACCTTCCGTGGGTTTATGGCTCTCACTGGCTGTGCTGTGCCTGCTCACACACTGCACACACGTGCGGCTCAGAGGAGGGGGAGTTATCTGTACAGGGCACCCAGCACCACGCAGCCTGAACCTTACAATGGAAAAAAAAAAAAAAAACACACACACACACACAAAAAAAACGTTTGTGTACACTGGTTTCCTCCACGACTTCATTTTCTGATGTTTCATGTGGTTTCGGCTCTCCCTGGTGCTGTTTCCACTGGAGGGGCTATCACACCTTCTCTCTCTCATGCAGACACTCACGTGTGTGCCTTTGGTGCTGGCTAAGGGTTGAGCTCATGCTGTCTCTTGTGAAGAAAAGTACAAGACCAGTCTTCCTCTTCTCCCCAGTGACATAATTTTACTTCTAGAATGCGAATTGATACTTTTTTTGGGTGAAATTTGTTTGATAATTTGGTTAAAATTACATCTGCATATACATAAACACCTTTGGCATGTGAGATCTCCCTGCTTTTATTGGTTAGCTGGTTGTTTCAAGCCATCTGATGGAAATTATATTTTACCCAACACCCCAGTCTATGGGGGAGGAAAAAAAAAGTAAAAATAAAGTACATAGCCCTAGTTATTAATCATTTGAAGGATAGCTGAAAGTCACCATTGCTGGTTCAGTGATGTGTCACATCAGGGATGTGGCTCCTTGTGCTGTGTGTGGCAGTAACCAGAAGAAAAACAGCACGAAAACTGGGGATAGAGGTGGATGTGAGACTAACTGGGACCCCGATCCCACATGAAGCTCCACATGGGAGCTTCTGTGTCTATCTTTGCAGGTTGTGGGTGCAGGGATTTGTGACAAAGGACTTTGCTGCTGTAGCGCCTTAGCTGCCACTTTTAGCAGTCAGTGCTGTGCTATTTAAAAAAAAAAAAAAAAAGAAAAAAAAAAAAGAAGGAAAAAAAGCCCAGCCAGAAATCACATTAGCAGCATCAAAATTGCTTTTATTTTCAGGGTCACTACCCTCAGCAATATGTTGCAGGAAAAAGTTGATCCCAGTATGGAGTTGCTGATAATTCCCGAGTTGGTTTGACATATGCAGGCTGCTGTCGACTTCAACAGGCTTATTTAACACATTTGTTTCTTTCGGGTTTAGGATTAGCCAAAACGCAATTTTGTGAAGCTGCACTGACGAGGTTGCCTGCAGTGGGCTGTGGGCCTGGCAGGACTCAGGTTGCACAAGTATGGCAGCAGAAAGGCTTCCGCTTAACCTGGAGTGAACCATGATTAGGGCAAACAACCTCTTCAGAACGCTCAAGATTTTTACATTTATTAAAGTCTGCTCATGAAAAAGAGACTCCAAAGTAAGCAGTGGTGCTCAGAGTGAAGATCTGGGAGAATAAATGGCCAAAGCTATCGCACTACGACAGCTTTGGCAAACCTTTGCACAGTTTTATAAAACAAACATGTGTGATGTTCTATTCTCTGGGTAGGTCTCTGCATTAGAAGTTCATACGTAACTCAGGAGATGAATAAAACGGTTCCCTCTCTCTCTCCACATATTTACTGAGCACATATTGGTGAATTAAGTGCCATCCCCGTGCTGTACCACATCAACCACACTCTATCAGCACATCCACGCCTCTGTGCAGCTTTTCTGCCTTTGTCGAAGGGTGCAACCCACAGAGGATGGAGATCATTCCAGCCTGCTTTGTGGGCTTAATATTCCAAGGAGCTAACTTCTCTGGATCTCAGGAATTACAGAAAATTAAACAATTGTTTGTGGGCTTGCTTTGCTTTTCAGCAAGTACAAAATGTGCCAGTGGACTATGATAACCGAGTGTGCCTCCACTAGTTTTCAACAACAAGATTTGAGCTTCTCCTGCTTTTTATGAGCCATTTGAGATTTCCGTGTTCAGCTAAGAATACACTGAAAACTGAGGAAATTTCACTTTCTTTTGGACCTGTGGCCCAAAGAGGAGTGGTGATGATAAAAAGCACTGGCACATGTCAAATCAAAGCTGTACCAGGTCTGACTGATTGTTTAACAGCTGGCCTAGAGCAGTGTTAAAAGTAAGAAAGGAAATCACAGCATTATTCATTAATTTATGCTTATGTATGTTTTGTTTCCCTCAACACACACACGTGATATTGTTCATATATATTGTTCATCTGGTAAGGAAGAAATAAAAAAAGAAATTGATACCAGTCTGCATATGTGTTCAAAAGCTTAGCGAATTCTCCGAGCTCTGCTGGGGATCAGATTTCATGAAACTGCAATAAAAAAATCCTTTTTTACCTTGTCTTTGTGTGCTCTGAGGTGGGTTTGTAAGGTTTGAATTACTGGGTAATAACCAAGAAGTCTCCTTTTCATGAGTCTGCAGCTGGGAAATGGACAGTTTAATATTAATGGAAAGAACAAACTCTTCTCCTTTCTCTCTCCTTTCTTCTCTGCACTTCTGCTTCATTGTTTCCTTTTCTGAGGTCCCTATCCTGAAACTGCCTTTGAGGAAGTCCAGGATGAGCTACAAACCAGAAGTAGAGCCCAATTTTTCAATTTTTCATTTGATGGTGTCAAATGACACCAACTTGTGAATATTCAGGATAGAAAAAATCCATTTCATTGATGTATCTGCAATTATTTACTTAACTAAGAAATTAATACCACACAAATCTGCAGACTTCCCTTCTGAAATACTTATTAAGTACCCTGATATCAGCGTGCCGGGGGGAGGTAAATGGAAATAATCACTTCTGACTTCTAAGAGAAGGAAAATACTAAATTTTACTGAGAATTACTTGTCACAAACGACTGAACAGAAGTAACCAGCACCACCAGTCTGTATTGTGGTGTATATCCACTTCAGGTCCATCCTGGCTTCATGTCCAGACAAATTCAGCAAGAAATTGAAGTTCAATACCAAGGTTAAACACACTGTCTNAACACTCTTGTTTTTTTTTTTTTTTTTTTTTTTTTTTCCATTAAAGGATTTATTCATAATCATTTTCCTTTAAGCCGGGTGCTGGGAATTCAGTGTGATGGGTGAGAGAGGACAACCCCAAATCAGGGTCTCCAGGGAATGCTGCCTCTAAGATAAACATAAAGCTACCCGTTTTGGGGATTTCTGGCACGAAGAAGCTCCTGGCACCCAAAGGGTTGTGGGAGCCTGTTGAGAACCTACAGAAGTTATGGGGACTGAGCTGAGGGCTCCAAAAGCTTTCTTGCCTCTCCATTTCTGGGTGTAAATGGGATACTAGAACAAAAACCTCTGCTGATGTCTTCTCTGCCGTTCTTTGAGCTGCCCCGCCCATGTCTAAGCCCGGTGGTGTTTTTTAGGGAGCTGGGCACAAGGAGCTCCTCTGACCTGCTGTTTCACCCCTGATAGGTCTGTTTACACAGGCAGAGCTGTTCTCGGGGCTGCAGCCACCGAGTTTGTGCCCAGGAGGTGCCTCTGTGCCCGGGGATGTGGTGCTGGGGGTCCGTGAGGAGAGCCCAGCCCGGGTCCAAGCGGCTGCAGCCGGGGTGGTTACAAAACCCAGTCCTGAGCGAGGGAACAAGGATGCCTTAGGGCTGTGAAACAAACAGAGGCTTCTCCCATCTGTTCTCTCCTGTTAAGTTCTCCACATACTTGCTGCCTGGCATGGTGTTTTCCTAGGATATCTGAGTAAGGAGGAGCCTGAAATCTAAGGTGAATCGTGTTATTTAAAATACCCTTCTTTTATGGCCGGAATTTATAGCCCAGTTTCATGGCGCTTGCCTGACCTGTGGTACCCTTTTTTTCCTGGTGATTTAAAAGTGGCCTTGAGAAGCAGAGATGTTTTAATTCCCTACATTTCCTTTCACGTTCTGGTTTGGGTTTTTTTCCCCCCTTCATTTTCTCCTGCACTTAAAAAACCACAAAACCAAAAATATTCTTCCAGCAGCACAAGCCATGTCTGACCAGTGCATCCCAAGGTGTGGATTTTGGTGAGGGAGGAACATGAGCATTTTTTACGTGGCTGTTGCTAACAGACAGGAGTTTAGGGCAGGGAGGCAGGTCTGGGCAACCTCCTTCATGGCCTGGGAGGGCATCGTGTCCCACTATGATGACTCACTCAATCCCAGACACTGCCCAGAAAACAGGGATGTGGAAGGGCAGGTAAATGGAAGAGGAGGGCTTTTTAATCTCCCTCCTTGGCCTTGGGGGCTGTGGTTCAGAGGGAGGCAGGAGGCACATAGAATGCCCAGAATACAGCTAGGGCACCCCTAACTGCATTGGCTGTAATAGGATTTTTTACTGTGCGAGGAATGAAATATCAGGCCCTCATTGTTATCTTTCCTCGTGAAGCTGTAAAGAATTTATCTGTGAGTTTTACAATATCCAGAGGTGGTTCCTTTGTACCCTTTCTCAATAAAGTTGAAATGCCAAAAGTTCTTTGGTTTGTTATTGCTCTCTTTGCCCAGCACAAAACCCTTGTAGCAATCCTGAGACTGGCATCTCCGTCTGATCATGAACCTTCTCTTAAAGAGACTGTCTTGATTTCCCTGCACAGCTGCTCCTCCTAATGCCATTTTTTAGTCTGCCCCAATATTCAGTCTTTTCCATCATTCTGACGTGTGTATTTGTGGTTCTGAAGAGCTGCATTATTTTATGTGTTCTTGGCATGAGTCTCGGTTGTATTTCGGATTTTAAGCATTCTCTGTTCAGTGTATTCAAATTTCTCAGAAGCCCAAAGTGTCCCACCTTAGAATGGAAGAAATGTTATTTTAGATGGTGAGGATATAAATGTTTTACTGGGAGAAGATGCCTCAGTTGCCTGGAATACCAAGGAATCAGGGAGCCAGTTCATTTCCATCTGCCAGCTCCTGTTCCATGTGCCAGCTTCCTCCCTGGTCTCCCTTTTTTACCATTCCTCAAAGAGTTTGGCCCTGATTTCTCGCTGCCTCAAGGGGAATCAGGAGCAGGCAGTGGTGTGGCTTCCCAAACACTCCACTTTTCCATCATCAATCAGTGGCTGCTCGTGAGAATTGTTCTGGGTTTGATACTGCAGGTTGAGCACATTCAATCCTGACAAACACACTCTTTTTAAAAAAAAAAAGCTGCCAGTATTAAAGGTAACTTGCACATTGATGGAAATGACAAACCAACCTGGCAAAGAAATACACACTAATAAGGAGATCCTATTTATATTATATTTCTCTTTCTCCCTACATGTGGAATCTTTAGAAGTAGTTTTAAGAAATACCTTTTTTTTTTTTTACAGTGGGACTTTTTTTGTCTTTCGCTGAATTTCACGAATCCCCTTTCATCTCCATAGGTGCTTGTCCTGTCTGGGGAAAAAACACATGCTAAATTCAGCTGTAGCAGGTCTGATCCTGTTGTCTGCTCAGGAGGGAGTTTCCCATTGAAACCAGGGTGGTTTGGAGCAGTGTCGGGATCGCTGCTAAGGAGCAAGGAAATGACAAACTTCAAAATTTTTTGGAAGGACATGAGGGAAAATCTTTCCTTTAAACCCTCCTGGTGAACCTACCCCATATATATCCATAGATCTTCGACAGCCACTACCCAACCCTCTCCTCATTTGAGAAGCACTTGGACTTCTCCATTCTGACGGATGTCAGAACAGTAGGGGACTAATAAACTGTTTCAAGGTTGCCAGATTGGTCTGCTTGAAAATTAAAAATAGATTTATAGATACTAGCATCCAATCTGAATGTTGTCCCTGATTTCCATGGTTCCAACAGTATCTGGCTCCTAACACAAACACAAATGTCATAATTTGTTTTCCATCCTCTCTGATGTCAATGTAAACAATCTTTTGGATGGGTCTGGATATTTCTCTGAAGGAAGATGGAAGCCTAACTGCAGTATTGTGTGAGTTTATGAGAAACAGAAGGGGAATCTGACAAGCTTGGTGACATTGTCCAAGCTGTCTGAGGCACAGAGAACGTCTTACACAACGAGAAGCACTTGAGAGTTAAAGATACGTACTACATTCCTTGTGCCAGTGCTCACTGGAAGCCAACCATGTCAAGACTTGAGTTAAAATGACCAAGGCAAAGGCCGAAGCAAAGGGCATAGGAATGGCCAACGTGTTTCACGCAATTCACTATCTCCTGAAGTTATTAAAATGTTCCATGATGATATTCTCTTTTTTTTTCAAGATTTGCGAGGAAAGCCAGTTCATGTAGGGCCATGTGAAAACTCAGGGAAGGCAAGGTTCACCCCATTCTTTCCCATTTGTTTCTATTTCTTTCCCATCTATTCCTACTCCTCTTAAAAATAACCTGATGCATCTTTCCTGGAACACACAGATATATATACACACATGCCTCTATATATNTAAAATGTTCCATGATGATATTCTCTTTTTTTTTCAAGATTTGCGAGGAAAGCCAGTTCATGTAGGGCCATGTGAAAACTCAGGGAAGGCAAGGTTCACCCCATTCTTTCCCATTTGTTTCTATTTCTTTCCCATCTATTCCTACTCCTCTTAAAAATAACCTGATGCATCTTTCCTGGAACACACAGATATATATACACACATGCCTATATATATATATATATATATATATATTTATATATATATATGTACATATTATATATGTACATATGTCGTCTTGGTTCTTGTCTTGCAATTTGAATTTGAATCCAATCAACTGCATTTCCCAAGGAAACCTTGCATTCAGACCCAAATTACCAAAAACATTTGTTTACTGCTTGCAGACAATCATTATCTGTTGGCAGAGGACTGGAAGACCCGTTTTAAATTGACTTATTGGAAATATTTTAGGGCTTATTTTTTCAGAAAGAGTTCAGGCAAGCAAGTGAATGTGAATGAGTACAGCCTGTTCTGCTTTTCCAGGAGCTGCACTTGGAGTGGGAATTCAGGGGTCAGTGAACCTTGGAACGAAGGATGCTGGAGCTCACCACGGGCACTGCGGTGTTCCCACACTTGCCTGAAGACCTGGCTCTTCATTTGGAAGTCTGGTCACTCCGTGCTTGGCTAACAGTGTTGTTTACCACAAAGGGTTCAGCAAAAACTACCGCTAAAATTGCTCTGTGGTCAGTTGTGTTTCTGGAAATTAATTTCCAGGCTGCTGTGAGGAGGTTTATGGCAGACTGTCTCTCCTCACTGCCAGAAGTTGCCCAGGACTTTTGCATGCATGGGCAGGGGGTTTTAAAATATGCACTTGCTTAGGCACATTATTATTCTAAACATCTCGAAGTTATGTTCTCCCTCCTTGTCACCATAGAAATGATTATGCAGTTAGGTTCCCGTTCCTCCACAGAAGGGCTCCCTGCGTGGCTGGGTGGGGACACAGTGGCTCTCCAAGGCACTGAGGAATTACTCGACTGAAAGTCAGAGACCTTCCCTTCACTCTCCAGGACATGTGGCAGGGAAGGAGCAGCTGCCATCCAGGCTGACCAGACCTATTTGGGGAGGAGCCGGCAAGGCAGGCTGTGGGCACGTTCGCTCCTGCCTCATCTTTGAGGTAACTCCCACCTCACTCCGTAATACACCTTGTGTTCCCTTTTTTTCAGCCTCCCTCAGGTTAAATTTTTATTTCTGCCCCGCTGCTTCTCTTCGGCAGCGTTTCTTTCCTACAGAAATAAGCTTATATGGGTCTTGAGTTTAGTGGTCAAGTTCCCAACAAGTCCTAAGAACTCCCTCTCTGAGCAGTACATTCATTAAGGACTCTCACTAAAGAGAGCCCTTTTCAAATTCCAGACTATGCTAAGACTGGTTTGCTCCCCCATGTCCAGAAAAACTGACACTGAAGCAGTACATAATATATTCTGCTGTGGTTTGACATCTTGTTCTGAAGGCATCATCCTGAAAAAGTATTGACAAACAGAGGTAATTTTAGAGAAGGAGCAAAATGAAATGTCCAGATGTCGATGTGATAGGATTTGTGTTTTTATATATATACAGTAAAAATAGCTCAGTTAAAAGGCAACCAGGAGGGTTTGGCAAGGTCCCAGCCTTCAGAGGCCATGAGAATACAAACACAAACGGCTTTTACCAGTCAATTCAGGGGTATTGCAGCTGACTCCAGTAGGAGCTTCCTGAGGGAAAGACGGATCCTTGAGGCTCACACAGAATAGCTGACTGTGGAGAAAATGGCATAACTAGGCAAACTGTGTAGAAATCAATAATATAAATAAGTCATTGAAATAAAGGGAAAACTCCTAGCAGTGAACGTCCAACCATGTTCTCAAAGGAAATGGTGAATAGCTCATCCATCAGAACATTTACATCTCATTTGGATAAAAACTGGGATTTTTTCCACATGGATTCCCCTGGTCTCTGCCAATTCCTTGAAAGCTCGCAGGAGCCTCAGTGGGGTTTGGTTACACCTCGGCAGAAGACAAGCCCTTATCCACCCAGCAGAGAAATATTTCTCCTGGCCCTCTGCCACGCAGAAACCAGACCTCAGTGTTCATCCTGGTCCTTTTCTTTGCGTTTCCTGCCTCTCCTCCTAATTTCGGAGTCCTTGAAGTACTAAACTATTTCTTTTCCTCTCTTCTCTCTCAGGCTCTGTTTAAAGGCACAGAAATCACGTCTGGGCATAGACCAGTGATGGGGATATAACAGCATACAGTCACCCCATGACACCTGTGTGCTGTCTCCCCTTTCCCTCTGGTTCTGGGGCCTTCGCCCTGCAGGTGCCGTGCCCCACCAAGCCCCATCCCAGGAGCTCCCCTCCCCACTGTTCCACCCTGCAGGAAGCACAGCTGGAAGTGCTCCTACATGGGAGCATCCTGCACGCTCTGACTGTGCGAAGTTGACTCTATGTTGACTCGTCTCACCTGGTCAGGGCAGATTTGCTCGTGCAAGCTGCCAATTTGTTTATCTCTTGTTCTGCGGTTAAGTGCTGGAAGCTTCACATCTAAAAATCCCCAGCTTTCCTAAGATCTTTCAAGTCAACTTTCAAAGGCAGTCTTTTATTGCTGGGTTATAAAACCCTTTACCGAGAGAAAACTTCGAGTCTGAGTATTGAAGTAAAGTGTTTAAAGTTCCTTTTTGGATCGTGAACCTATTATTAAGGCAGGATGGAAACCAGTTTGCAGCTCCTGTCTTCTACACGGAGCGTCCATAACGCCAGAGTCCAAAGTGAAGTCACTTTCTTTGGATTAGGCACCGACCACAGAAGGCTTAGAAATGTCACTTGTAATTAAAAACATTGTGCCTGGATCCTTCTGTCTTTATTGAGGTGAAATGGCCACTGGAAGCAATACAAGTTGAGGCTGAAGAACAACAGCAAGCTTTTGTCCTGCGTTTTCTAATATATTTAACTGTTTATGGATGCTGGGGACGCTTTGTACGTTCTGTATGTTTCAACAGTAAAATGGATGCAATTTCCCCCAGCTTTGATAGTGATTGTAATAAGAGTTAGTGCTCTGTGAGGCCAAGCAGAGCCACCTCTCCTTGTCCCCTTCTCCGTGCCATGTGAGGCAACTGCCAGCCCCTCATCCTGCAAAAACATGTGAGCTGCTGTCCCGGCTTTCTTCTGTTTTTTCAGCTTTATCTCTTGTGTTTCTGCTAATGCCTTGTCTATTTTATGGATCAGAGACTTTTATCTGCCCGTCTGGAAGGGCTTAGCACAACGCAGCCGTGATCCTGCCAGAGCAATCCACCACCACCACTAATTGCACAGCATTTTAATTCCTCAGAGCACTGCGCAAACTGGATGGGCCCCACTCGTGGTGGTACCCAGAAAAAAGGGGTTGGGTACTGAAGTGCTAAGCGAAATACTGTGTGCTGTAAGGTGTTGTGATGGTTTTGGCCAAATTTAGGGAAAATGTCAGAAAGGAAGGTCTCCTCAAAGGAAGGCAGGTTTATAGCCACCCCTCCCCCACCAGGTTCGGGAAACAAAAAGGATTTTCCTCAGAGGAATGTGAAAGAGAAAACAAAAACTATTTATTTAACAAACAGTCAGGTAGAGAATAATAATGCTAAATAATAAAACCTCTCGCTGTGGAGAGAAACCTGAAAGATTTTAAAGTCCTTCTGTGGGTGTGGTCGCTCTCCGCTTCCTTGGAGCTGGGTCGGAGTGGAGCCCCCTCCAAGCCGGTGGAAGGTTCCCCCAGTGGGGTTCTGATGTTCTGAACAAGTCCAGAGGAGGAGGAAAAAAAGAAACTAAAGTCCCAGGAAAAAACCCACTTTCTGTCTCTCTCTCCGAAGAAACAGAGCCGAAAAAAGAACCTGAAAAGGAGGAAGGCTGCTTCCTTCGCCCTTCTCCCCACAGCAGAAGAATTCAGAGCAGTAGTGACCGTGAAGCACTGACTGCTTTGAAAAGTTCGCTCAGTTTTTTCTCTCTCCTCTCTCGGGCTCAGTTTAAAGGCACAGAAAGGCCCAGGAATCGTGTCTGGGCATAGAGGGGTGATAAGGGATACAAGAGCATAAAGTCACCCCACGACAGGTGTCCCCTTCCAGCTGCTGGCAACAGGTCCCAGGCTGCCCTGCTGGGGTGGAGCTGGGAAGCCACAGGGGTTGTTTGTTTCCCTGTCACAAATGGTCTCAGCATCAGTGAACTCCTTGCAATCGCGTCTTTGCAGAGGGATCCCCATTTTGCCACAAGTCTTCCATGCCCAAGTTTAGATTTCTTTCTGATGAGGGCTCCCAAATGTGCTGAATTTGGCATGAGGTTGTTTTGTGCGCTCAGCAGGCCACAAAGCGGAGGAGAAGTGCCAGCATCTCCTTAACCCTTGCATCCCCTCCTTTAACCATGTTCATGGTATCATTTACCAACTCATAGAGGTACCACAGACACTGCCAGGAAAGACATGAGGGCCACGTGTAGCATCCCAGCACCCCAGAGCTGCCTGAGTAGTAACAGGGAAATTCATCTGCTGGGATGCTGCTCCTGCACCACCACACCAATCCGTGACGCATCCCAGTTCAGCAGCAGCCTTTAATTTTTGTCTTTTTTCCTCAAACACACCTGCAAATCTGGATGTCATACTCCTCACTGGGTTTTCCATGGCAGATCCCAGCCTACAAACAGGAGTGAAGCTGGTGAAGACATTGGTGGTGGTTCCTGCTCTGGGGTGGCCAGCGAGCTGCGTAGGTGATGCTCAGCCCATGTCACCATGAGATGGGTCTGGAAACATTGCAGCCTGCGACAGGGCTGGGAGGGCTGTAAGTAGCTCTGATATGGTACAGTTTAATTCTGGCCTTGCCCATGAATCAGCAGGATCTGGAGAGCTGTAAATCCTGGTGGCTCCTGCTCCCTGCCTGCTGACGGTGCAGGACGGAGCTGCGCTCTGCAGGGGCCGTGTTGAGCCAGGGATCCGCTGGAAGAGCTCTGGATAGCTTCCTTCAGAGCCAGGGTCAACAAAAACTCCTTGGCCAGGTAAAATGTGATGTGACATCACGTGCAGGGCGGGTCTGGGTGCGTGGCAGTGGCCAGCAGTGGTAGGACACAGGCACCTGGAGGGTGCTGCAAGGTGTCCATGTCTTGGTTTTGTTCTGTGTGCCTCAGACAGGAGCACAGGTTTCTCAGTCAGTTTTAACTGAATGCAGAAGTTTCTCTGCTCCCTTTTAGAGTGCAGGGATGGAGACAAGGAAACTCTAAAAGCAGGGGTTAACTGAGACCCTCTTGTCTCCAGACAGATAGGGCAAAAATCACGAAGGAAATCTGTGTGCTACTAGGCAGCTTGGTTAACAAAAAATAAATGTATTTGACATATTTAATAGCTTAAATATGTCTTAAAACATTTAACTGGCAAATTCTGAAAGGCATAGGTGTTTCTGCACTGAGCCAAGGAGCTGTAAGGGAGTCGTCTCATGATGTTTTGCGCATAGAGGATGCCAAAAAAGGGGGAAAGGCATGGGAAATAATGGGCAAAAATATCCCTGAATATGTTGATAATTCTGTGTAAAAGCACTTAGACCTGCAAGCAGAGAGATACACTCTTTGTCCAAGGCTGTTTTGTGCTAGAGGAGTAGGGTAGGATGAAGTTGGGAGAGCAGTCTTGGAGTGCAGCAGCTGTCAGAGGACGGTGAGAGGAGAGCACAAAGCCAAGGGCACTGCCAGATGTGGAGCTGAGGAGGAGATGCCACAACAAACACCCGGGAGAGGAGGAAGGGTGATCTTGCGCTCGATGTTATGCTTGGAAGGAGGAGGTGGCTCCAAGGCACATGTCCAGCTCTTTCCCAAGACTGCTCCCAAAGGTGACAGCAGCACGTGGCCAAGGGGAAGAAGGATCAGGTTTCTCTTTCCCACACCTGTCACTGTGCCGGGAAATAATTCCTGATGGGTCGGGAGGAGAGCGAAGGGCTGGAGATTGAAATCACCCAGCAGTAAATGTTCACCATCATCCAGAGGGAACGTGAATGGAACCAGGCTGCCCTGCACCACCTCACCAGGAACGGGCTGGAGAACAGCTTGAGAGTCACTGATAAATTATGGCCTGTCTCCTGCTACAGACACTGCCTTAGTATCTGAAATGCATGACAGAAATCTGTCCTAAATGATCACTGACCTTCAAACGGGAGGGGGAAGAAAGCCAGACCCAACTTGGCAATATCTTCTCTGAAGACAAAAACCAAAAATACAAACAAACAAGAAAACCCCAAACAACCCCCCCTATATTTAACTGGATTCTCATGAAAGATCACGTGTGTCACAAGAGGATAAATTTGGAGCATTCTTGGTTTCAGAGTGAGTATTTTATATAAATAGACTAAACAGTATAGGAAAAATACAGTGCTGTGCACAACAGCAATGCTCAGTGAGCTAAAAAACCAGACTGGGCCAGATCTTAGTGATAATTCCCAGTGCAACCTATTCTTGAGTCTGAAGTCTCCTGAGAGATACCTTACATAACAGGAAATTGTGGATAATCACAAAAAATACATCAAAGCCATTTCAGATATTTCTAACACAACAGTAATAAATGTTAGTGGGGTGGAGAATAAATGTGCAGATTAGCATTTAGGGTTGTGTTGGTTTGGGTTTTTTTGTTTGTTTGGTTGGGTTTTTTGTGGGTTTTTTTGTGTTTTTTTTTTTTTTTTGTGGGTGTGTGGGGTTTGGTTTTGGTTTTTGTTTTTTTTTTTTTTTTTAATTTTGAGTTGGTAGGCATATTTCCTCCAGGAGGAGGGCCTGAGAGATTTTCCAGGGCGTGGAGTTCTGACCAGGCTGTGTGTTCCATCCTGCCTGTGTGATCTCCACGGGAGGGCACGGAGAGGGAACAGGCACTGCGGATCAGAGGCGGCCAGGGAGCATTAACTGCATACATGCATAATTACTGCTACAGTGACCCAGTGGAAATTTTGTAGTGGTTTCAAAACGCGTGCAAGGAACGCCAGGAGCGAAACCTTCCCCGAGCCCTTTTTGTGTTCCCCTGTGCACGCTGGCAAAACAGGAATGGTAAATAATATTATCACAGGTGTTAATTCCCTACGGCCCCTGGAACTGCAGGCAGGGATTTTCAAAGGAGTGCTCTGAAAATGGTAGAAGGCTGCCTCAAATTGGGTGCTATATCCATCCATTCCATACAGGAATAACTACAAGGAAGAAAATGCCAGACTGAGGGACTCCGGCTGCCACCATCCATACAGCCCTCACAGTCTGCACCGCAGACCCATCCACCCATCTCTCTAAGGGTGTTGATTTTCTGTGCTATGGAAGCGTTACGACAATGTAAAGGTGGAAAAAATTAAAATTTGTCATGGTTTTTCTTGGTTGGTTTTTATTTTCTTGAGATGGCACAGTGGTGTTGAACACCGCGCGCTAACTCAGTCGGAGCTGGGCACTGTGGGTCATAGAGTTTCAAAATATGCTGGAATTAATGACACGGAATCCACCGTTCCATGGTTTTATACCAGCCTGTCTCAGTCTAAGGTCAAACTGGAAAAGTTTCCTGACAAGAGCTGCAGGTCTGACTCTTTGCCTCGCTGCTGACTGAGCTGGGTGGCTGCATAACTATAACATAAACCGAAAAATCCTCTAACAGAGCTGGAGCGGGGGGGTGGGGGGGTGACAAAGCACAANCGCGTAAGAAAACCCACAAATTTAGGGTAAAAACAAAAGTTATGGCAGCGTGAGTGCCTCTAAGTTTTGCAATAATCCTCCAGCACTTTTTGCATCCCAAAAGGCTCCAGATGTGACCAGCCACTGCGAAGTGGCGAGTTGTTTATCAGCATCCTGCTCCGCAGACGGGCACCTGTAATTTCACCCGCGCTTTGCATCAGCAGAATTAGGATATCCAGGGGGAAAAAAAAAAAAAAAAAAAAAAGAAAGAAAAATGAGAAAAAGCTCCGGCAAGGCAGGTTTCTGCGTTTTAAGGCATAAACGGGGACAAAGCCCTGCCTGTCCACCCTCAAGGTGAGGTGGGCAACACCCGACTCCTCCCGCGGTTGCGGGTGTTTCTCCCTGCTGGGTGTTGAGGGTGGCTCTGGCCACAAAAAGAGTGAAAATTAATAAAAGCCAGCTACTCTCAGCACTGTGGTTAGTAACCGGGATTTTTTTTTTTTTCCACGTCTTTCCACAGCATTTCCCAGCTGTCAGTGATGGGGCTGGCCACCACCCACGGGCTTGCTGGGTACCTGCACACTGTGTTTGAAAACTACCTGATTTCGGTCGTGCCCCTTCCTGATCCAGTCTATTCACAGCTCTGTTTTGTTTTGGGGAGCAAAACTTCCTCCTAATTACATCTTTCTAAAAATGAATGCCACCTTCTTCTTTTTCTTCCTCTTCATTTTTACAGGTCGTGAATTCAGTTGTTGACAGAAGCCACCAGATAAAATTCCTGTACTCAAGGGGCAGACCTGTATTTTCAGAAAGTCACCTCCATGTTTGTGTGAAGCACCTGCCAATTAATATGCTTAAAAATATCACTGGAGTTATGTAAGATCTTTAAAAATCCTTCTGCTTCTTGACTCTGCGGCACTTCACCTATGACTAAAAGTCATCAAGCTTCAGTGTGCTTTAAAATAAACTCAAAAACCAAGCAGCCCTAATTTAATAGAAGCAAGAAATTATTAACTCCTTGCTCTTGTGCAGGATTATTCAAACCTGCCCATATGGAACACAGCCTGATCTTAGACGTACGATCTTGTGAATTTGTGTCCCTGGTCTGGCACCCCCCCAGCCGTGGTGCCTTACTATATGTCATTCTTTCATATATATGAAATTACGTATCGTTCTTCATTAATGATATATAAAACCCATAGCGCTCAACATGTTATTGGCATGGGAATGACGATGGCTGAGCGAGCTCCAAGCTCAATGTACCCAACCAACTGCCCAGGGTCATTCCGATTCCCCCAACATCTGCATTTCTCACTTCTTTTTTAAAAGAAAAGGCTATATGGAATTGAACCTCCAGGGGCAAGTTGTGGCAGCTGTACTTTTTCTCTGGTGCAGTTTTGAAGGTGGGCGGCGAATGATTTTGGGTGAAATAGGTGGTTATGAGCAGTTACCAACACATCCAAGCCACAACGAACATCAGGGCTGAGAAAATGTGCTGCTCATGGCACCTTTAAACACATTTAAGCACAGTGGGATTTGTGTAAGACAAATATTAAATCCTTCATAACACTGTTTAATATACAGGGTGTTAGAAGTCATAAAGGTTTTGTGGTTTAAAATTTTAGAAGATACTGAAGGTGATACTCAGTGTTTTCTCTTTCAGGAGCTCATTTAGGCTGCTGACGTTAATGAGAATTTTTCCTTTGTGAGCTCTGGAGGAGGCTTTAAGGCAAGACTTATAAATAAATAAACTAATAGACAGATAAAGCCTCTCCCTCCCTTCTCATTTGCCGTCCACTTAGAGATTTTTAGGACTGGAGCTGTTTCTGTTCGCCAGGTACCAAGAGCCGGGCAGGGCCTGCTCTTCCCGCAGCCTTGCAACTCCAGTAACCCCAAATATATTTAGACTGATGACTCGATTCTCTCATCGGAAAGATATGCGAGCAGGAATTGTTGTCTATCTTGTAAAAACAGTGCTGCACTTGTACATGCATGCGTGGGGCTGTTAAAGGTTTTACAAGGTGCAGGGGAACGCGCGGCTGCTTATCTGGGGCGCGGAGGGAGCCCAGCACCACAAACCCTCCCTGGCCAGGAGCGTCTGGGCTCTGGGCTCCAGACTGAGCTCTGGGCTCCCCCTCTGGGGCACGGATCTCTCACGTCCTGCACCCAGAGGTGAACACTCTGTTCAGTCCCCAGGGAAGATTTAGGAGCAAGCTCCGCTTCCATTTGCATCATTAAAACCCTAATGAGGCTGTAAATCAGGGTAAGAGTATGGTCGAGGTCGATAGGGTTGGGTGGGTTTAAATGGCTGCAGAATTTGTCGGTTTTAGGTGGAAATACAGACTAGGGGAGCCAAAGCAGAGCTGAAAGAAAAAAAAAAAGGTTTCACATTCTTGTTAAGATCTGAAGGGAGTAACAACAACTATCAGTTTTGACTTGGGCTGCTTTGCTTCCCTCTGGAAAGAGATAGCAGTGAAAATGTTTACTGTCCTAAATCACACTGGCCAATAAAAAATACATTAAACTGGGCCAAAAAATATTTACAAAAGTTTGAAATTTTTGTTGTTGTTGTTGACATATCCTTGATAGGATAGTAATTAGAACTACTTTTGTATACTTCAGTTTACAATTTGCTTCAAACTATTAACAAAATCTGATGTATTTCCCAAGATGCACCAACATGATTACATTTCCCATTACTTTCCTTTCTTAAGTAAGCCTCAGTATTTCAAATATTACGTAATGTGGAATGATCTGGAAATGCATATACTCACTGAGAGCTTTGGTGTGAATTTGAAGTTTTAATTAATGTATTTAACCGTGTTTCAGCATAAGAGGGCACAGCTCAGATGCTGAAAAAGGCAGCCCACCCTGTACACCCAGTGCAGACCACTGGTTTCAGTGGAATTCTCCACCTAGCATAGCCCATGGAAGCAGCCTCTCCTCTGAGCTGCAGCCAGCTTGTTTTTCTGCTCCTTAAACAGTCCTGCAGCACTTGCCAGGAAATGCAAGAAAATAAAATGACTCACTGAAACAGTAGTTGTTTCCACTGGAAATTATTAAAACAAATGGTAATGTTATCGTATCTTAACTTTAATATTAACATTCTGCAGCACAATTGTTTCTGACGATGAATGGCAGCATCACAACAAGGACTATTTTGTCTTAAAAATAATATTGATGTGAGCTGATGCAAGTGGTGAGGTTGCCTAATGCAGTAGTGCTGACACAAGACATGGAATGACAATCCATGGACCATGGGAAAAACCCAGTGTCTGCTGAGCCAAGCTCACATCTTTGACCTGCACAGCAGCAAATCTGTGATTTAATTGTGAGGCTCTTCGCTCACCGGCAGCGTTAATTCCATATACCACCAACATTAATTGTGTTTATGTCACAGACACACACACACAGGATTATTATTTTTTTTTCCAAAACGTGAAGGGAGTGGTTCTGAAAGACAAAAATCTAGATAAGATTTCAAGGCTGAAAGGGAATTTGCACATAAAGGATTGCACTAAGCAGACTAACAATGACATTATCATAGGTTTTTCCTCTGTCATGATCCGAGTTGAAATTTCTCTGTTTCCTTTGAAAACTGTGTGGTATCTCTTGTCTTGCGCCGTTTGATCTGCCCAGTGATATCACAACACTTCCCAGCAGCTGGAATACTGACCTTGGGAGTGGCTTATGCAAAGGGCAGCATCCCAGGGAATGGAAAGATCTGGGGATCTGTTCATCTGTGCGTCGCCGAAAGTTTAATATCTGGAATTCTGAGAGTGATGGGGGTGATTTGCGGTGCCCTCTGAGCAGTTGCTGTTTAACCAGGAGCTGGTAGCTCCTAAATAAACATAAACCCATGTGTGCGTAGACACCCGTCCTGACGTCACGATTGCATAATAAAACATACATAAAAAACAGCCAGGCTTGTAATTAGAGTTCCAGTGAGAATATTGCTTCTGACAGTCTGAAATATACATGAAATTTTTGACTTATTTGCCTGAATTGTGCAGTTTCTGTAAACAGTTCTAACAGTAAACCTATTAGCTGAAATATTCACACAAAGTAAACAAAAGGAGCGCGAACACAGCCAAGGCAAACTCAACTTTCCTTCTCAGTAAACACTTGTGGGAGCGTTTTAAAAAGCACATTTCTAGGTCTTCTTCTCAGACCTTTCAAGTACTGGTCCTTACAGAATTAATAAAAGTGTATAAAAGCACATTTGCTCCCACACAACAACAGAAGAATTTCTGTAAAATAAAACGGCACAAGGCAGCAAAGTCAAGCATGAGTCTTGCCCTCTGTGCCTGGACCCAAACTATCAGTTTTCAATCCCAGCCTCTTTTTGGCTGCTTTCTCCCCTAGAGATGCCGGTAGTAGAGAGAGGTGTACAAACATTCCTTGTACAGGTGACCTGCGCTGGTTTGCTCCTGGGTGTCCCTGGAAAGCCACACGTGCTGTGTCCCCTGGGGCAGGCTGGCTGTGGCAGCTCTATAGCCTCAGTATCCCCTCACTTACCCTCACTCCTCTCCTTGGCGTATCAGAAATTGGAATTATTGGGTAAATGCACGACTGGAATGCCAAG